>CAKNYM010037551.1:1109-83670 GCA_932195095.1 Andricus curvator | reverse complement strand
GTTTGTGAGGATGATATTTAAGGTTTTTTTCCTCGGCTCCGGCGAGTCTTCTCTGAAGCCAATCCCAGGCTCGGCATTCTTTCAGGTGGTCTTCATATTTGACCACTTTTATGTGGTTTTGGCACAAGTAGCATCTTGTGTCTTCTTCCATTTTTCGGAAATTAAAGGTTTATACTGTCTAATTTGTCCTTGGAGTCGGTTAATATTGGTTTTTTGGAGTTTGAGTAAGTTTATTTGTTCTGTTTGTTATTTGAGTCGTATTATTTATTTAGTGCTATTTATCCCTTGCCTTTTACCATTACTTAAATCTAAATTATTATAATCTAAGTTCGTTAGTTTTTGTGTGCTCATGTACCATTTTCTAATTTGAGGTCGTTTATGTTCCATTCCCCGATGCTCTTCCCTTTAGGGTTTTTTAATTCATAAATAGTTGGGGAAATTTTCTTTTTAATAATAAATGGACCTTCATGTTGGTCGTAAAACTTACCTGTCTTTTTATCTGCTTTGTTAGACAGTTTGGTTACCCTTTTTAAAACCCTATCTCCTTTTTTAAATTCTACCGGTCTTCTTCTCAAACTTTCTTAATCTATCGGTCCATTTATCGACACTTTGGAATTCTATCTCGCTATTGGTTTCTATATTTTTTCTTAGGGACTGGAGTGGTTCTAATTCACGACCTCAGTTTAGGAACGCAGGGGTAGATTGTGTTGATGAATTTTTACTAGTGTTAATTGCAAATTGTAGGTCATCTATGTATTCGTCCCAGGTGGAATGATCGTTGTCTAAATAGGTTTTAATTATTTGTTTAATTGTCCTATTGTATCGCTATGTCGGGTTAGCTTGTGGGTAACATTTTGGCGTTTTTGTGTGTCTAATTCCAAATTTTTCCATTAATTCCCTCAAAGTTTTGTTCGCAAATTCTGTGCCATTATCGGTGTGGACAATCCGCGGTGTTCCCCAGCGCGAAATGACACGTTTATGGAATTCTGATTCTATTGTTGTTCCGTTTGCTTTTTTAATCGGGATTATTTCGACCCATTTTGTAAATAAGTCTACAAAAACTAGGATATATTGGTTTTTTCTCTTTTTGGAAATCGGCAATGGCCCCATGATATCAGCAGCTACCATGGTCCATGGTTCTTCGACGATACTTTTTCCCAATAATCCTACTTTACTTCGGTTACCCGGTTCTACTCTTCGACAAGTCTGGCAATTTTTTACGTAATTGATAACGTCCGAATATACCCCTGGCCAGAAGTAATGTTCGGAAATTCTCGCGTAAGTTTTCTCTGAGCCTAAATGTCTTGCCTGGGTTTCGTCGTGGTTTTCCCGTAAAACTTGACGTCTCAAGCTCTGGGGGATGACTAATTTCCAAGAGTTTGAGTTCTGTGAAAATAGAGTTGTGAATCTGTGATTCGCCATTTTTCGTGTTCTTCGGGTCTTTTTGTAACTTGTCTGAATTTTGTAGAATACCAGTCGTCTGTTTTGTCATTAACGTCCGCTTTTGGGTTTTCTACGCTACAAGCTAACACAAACTCTATATTTTTTGTTGGTTTCCCTGATCTCGAGAGGGCATCAGGGACTAGGTTTGAATTACCTTTACGATATATGACTTCGTAGTCATATTCTAGTAATTCTAATGCCCATCTGGCTAATCGGCCAGTGGGATTTTTTAGGTTATGGAGCCACTTCAACGCTAAGTGGTCCGTGATTACTTTAAAGCTGTAACGTTCTAAATATGGCCTAAATTTTCGTATGGCCCACACTACCGCTAGGCATTCTTTTTCTGATGCCGAGTACCGAGATTCTGCGCCGTTTAGGCATCTACTCGCGTAAGCGATTACGTAATTTACACCGTCGATTGTTTGTGTAAGTACGGCTCCTAACCCCGTGTTACTCGCGTCAGTTTCGAGTAGAAAGGGTTGAGTAAAATCTGGGCATGTTAATATAGGTGCTGAAGTTAGGAGATCTTTAATTTTTTGGAAAGCCTCGTCTTGTTCCAATCCCCAATCCCATTGCTTATTTTTTTTGAGTAATCTGTTCATTGGTTCTATTGTCTCGGCAAAGTGTGGGATAAATTTCCTGTACCAACTTGCCATCCCTATTATGCGCTGCAATTTTTTAATGTTTTGAGGTTTAGGGAATTCTAGGATTGGTTGGATTTTTTCATCGTCTATTTGGAGTCCTTTATCATTCACTTTAAAACCAAGGTATTTGATTTCTGAGCAGCCGAATTCACATTTGTCCGGACTGATCGTTAAATTTGCTTGGTTTATTTTGTCTAATACGATATTTCACATGATCATCAAAATTTTGTGTTACTATTACAATATCATCTAAATAACAAAAAACGTTTGGCTTTAAATCTGGAGTGATGATTTTATCCATCAGTCTCTGGAAAGTGGCTGGAGCATTGGTTAGACCAAATGGTATCCTTTTAAATTGGTACATGCCTTTTCCAGGGACTGTGAATGCTGTAATTGGTTTTGAATTTTCTTCTAATGGAATTTGTAAATATGCTAATTTTAAATCAGTTCTGGACATAAATTTTGCCGATCTTAAAGTGTCTAGTATTTCTGTCATGAGTGGGATTGGGAAGAGGTCTTTTTTGTAATATTATTAACCTTTCTGAAATCTAAACAGAATCTATAATATTTACCCGGTTTTTTGATCATCCCTATAGGGTTTGACCAATCAGAGCAAGACGGTTCGATTATATCTTGTTCTAATAATTTATCAACCGTCTGATAAATTATTTCCTAAATTTTTGGGCTTACGTGATAATATCGCTGTTTAGTGGGATCGTGGCCCTGGATGTCAATTTTTTGTTTCGTTAAATGAGTCGCGCTATGTTCTTTTTCTTGGTAAACTTTTATTTTGTCTTCTAGAAGTTTTTCTAATTGTGATTGTTGGCTTTCATCCAGCTCAACAATACCTTCGTAAATTTCTGTTGAACAATTAGTTTGTTCTTCGATTTTTCGTAAGCTATCCGAAATATTATCTAATTTAATCGCTTTATTTTTAAAATTAACCCATTGATTTTTATTTTTGATTTCCCTTATCTCGTTTTCTTTTTGAGATTTCTTTTCTAATTTTTCTTGATTAGTAACTTTTTTATTTTTCCAAAGGTTACTATCGCAATTTGTGTACGAATCCTCGTATTTACTGTTATAATAAGTCTTTCTGGAGTTATTTTTCTTATCTTTTTTTCTAATTCTAGGTTTAACTAAATTAAATGATTCTTTGCTTGAATCTTTGCTAGTATCTTGGGTGGGGATGCTCTATAGTGATTGGAATTTGTTACTTATGGGGATGATCATTAGGCTTGGGATATCCTTTATGGGGTTTCTAACCGGAATTTGGGCGGTTTTGGTTTTTTGGGATTGGTTAGGATTGATAGGTACTAGGGGGATTTTACTATCTTCTATCGTCTAACTTTGAACTATTTTTGTTAACCTCTCTGGTACTTTTTAAGTTAATTTTACCTCCAAATTTCGGTTTAGTCTCTATTCTATTATTTTCTTCTTCTTTAATTCCTGGTTTGTTCCTAATTTCTTCGTTTTTAACTTCTTTATTATCTTTTACTGCCATATCAGGTTTATTTTAGATTATTGGGGTGGGGAGTAATGTGGGGTATGCTTCCATAGGATAGCGGGTTGGGGGACTCCCTGGTAGCCACCAGGTCTCTGGGTCATCCGTAGAGCTTTTAACATGTCTGTACCCAAAATGCCTACGGATTTTAATTTTGGTACTAATCTGAACATGACGTGTTTCATTTTATTCCCGATTATAATTGGGATTACTGCTTGTCCCATTATATCTACAGTTTCTCCATTTGCGACCATTAATTTGCGTGAAACTGGTTTGGGAATTGAAATTTTGAGATTTTTTTTTCTTCCAATAATTCGTTGCCCACGTAGGAATGTGTGGCACCTGTGTCTACTAAAATTCGAAACAAATTATTTCCGAATTTTGTCATTAGGTGGAAACGCGTTTCCGTCGCTTCGTCCTTGTCCGAATTTAAATATTCTGGCGTTTCGGTATTAGTTTGTGATATTTTGGGTTCTAATACCCGCCCCTCCAGTTTTTCTGGTTGTATGTGTAATATGGACATTCTCTTTTATAATGACACGTTAAACCGCAGTGATAACAATTACTATTGTTTGTTGTAATGTTTGTGCGTGAATTTAAACTCTGATTTTTGTTTTGATCGGAATTTATTTTGTCTTGGGAATCTTTATTGGAATTATTATCACGTTTTTGGTTTTTATTTTCGTAATTTGGTTTTTGGGAATTTTGTTTATTATCCTTGTTATTACTTCCTGAACTATTTTCGGGTTTTTCCTTTGGGAATTCAATCATCGGATTGCTTTGTCCTTGATTTGAGCCCAAAGACATTTGGTTGAATATCGGTAACATTTGGTATTAGGGGTTGTAAGGGTACCTGGATTTATTGTTTGTGAATCTGGGTAAGTAATTTGGTTGAAATCTAGGTAGGAATCTAGGTCTGAAATTTTGTTGGTATTGCTTTGGGAAAGGTGGAGATGGAAATCCAAATGGTAAAAATGGAAATCGGTTTTTGTATTGATTTCTTCCCTGGTAGTTTTGGTTTTGATATCCGCTTTTGTTACTATTTTGACCGTCATTATTCTCTTTTTTATCCTCTTTGTTATTATCCGAATTATTTTTATCCCCATTACTGTTGCTCAGTTTTTGTTCCACTTTATCCTCTATTTTAGGTTCAGTAATTTGTAAGACTTGTCCTCGAATTTTTGATTTGGCTAGCTCAGTTTCCCATTCTTTTCCTAAGTCTTCTAATTCCTCAAAAGTTTCAAAATCGTTCCTTTTTATGTACATTTTGTATTCTATTCTAAGGTTTTCATACGCTCTACCTTATTCTCATTCGCGGTTTTTCCTGGGGTATAATTTTGTGAACAGTTTTCTAATTTCTGTCAAATATGAGTGTATGTCTTGTGTCCTTTTTTGATTCCAAAATTTAATTTTTTGTCTAATTTCCTCGGAAAATTTTTCATCCATATGCGCGCTTTTAAAATCTTCGAAAATGTCCGATAAATATCTCCAGGAATTTTTATTTATCTCGCACCAATCTTTTGCGTCTTCAATCAGTAGGGCGTCTAAATTTTCTCTCATAATTTGAAATGGAGTTTGTATCATGCCAACAGGGAAAAATGTTGCTGGAATTGTTTGATTATTTGTATTATTTTCCGGTTCGTTATCTGTGTCTGTGTTATTTGTGTGGATTCTAGAATGTCTGTTTGACCTATTACTTATTGTCGCGAGTCTACGTCGTCTGTTTTGATGTAATGTGTTTCTGTCCTCTAATGGTTCACTGTCCTCTGAGTTTCGTAATTTCAAGTTATTACTTCTTGTTTGGTTGTGGTTTTCGGTAATGTTGTGAGAAAGTTTATTTTCATCTTTTAATTGTTCCCTTAAATTGAATTGGACTGAATATTTATTATGAGATTCATTTCTAATTTTCCTGACATTTGGTTCGCTTATTTTCTTTCTATGTTCGAATGAGCTATTTGCCGGCGGATCTAGTCTAATCACTAATTTTTTACCCTTTTTCCCTTTCTGTGTGTTATTTTCCAAAAAGGAATCGCAATCAAAAGTTTTGTTGTTTATTTCTGGCCTTATTTTGTTTCTAGTGTATGGTCCGTCTAGGTTTGGTAGATCTTCATGATCCCAAAAGAGTGTATTGTCAATGGGGTCAAAGGTTTTATTTCGATTTTGAGTTAGGTCTGTAATTGTTGGTGGGGTTATTTTGTCTTTGTCTGGTATGTTTCTCATTGGTGTTTCTATGTTTTTCCTGGCGAAACCTCTACCGCGACTTAATGATCTGGTCGCTTTCCATTATGGTTGGGTTAGTCATTTTATTTTTAATTTTACGCGACCTGAGTTCCATCTATTTTAGTTTAGGTTCAAATTATCGTTTGTGGGACACACTGTATAAATTTGCCCGATGTGGTATTTTAATTTGTAATTCCCATTTCCTTCGAAATATTTCATTAAAATTTTAATTTGATATTTGTTTGATTTTAGAGTTCGAAAATATGTTTATTTTCTTCGAGGCCCCATTGTTTACGAGATATGTCGCGTGACCTTGTCGCGACTCGCGGGTATTGCTCGCTGCACGTGCGATCTTGTTTGCGCGCTTGAACGATTCGTTTCGTTCGGCGCTTGAAATATTCAATGAGAATCCAAATTCGCAATGTTTCAATTTTTCTAGGTTTCCTTATATCCCTTAAATAATTTCCGAGGTTTTCTAATTTTCTAACAAAACATGTAGTACTTTATTTTCCAAATTCCTATTTTCTTATTTTTTCATTTCGATTTTACTATCCTTCGTTTTGAAGTACGATCGACTTTATTTTTTATCCACATAAGGAGAAATTACCATTTTATTTTCCGTTTATGGTTTTATATTTTGTATTTTACCACGAATTACGTTATGCGACAATGCTAATATTCGCATATACATGGCGATATTTGAAAAAAAATGGCAAATTGTATTACGCTTTTGGTGGCAATCGGCACAAATGAATCACTGGCACTATACATAAATTTTCATGCACAAATATAGAGAGGTCATTGTAAATATATCATTTTGATTATAAGATTATGAGCATACTAAATAATCACACTGTAAATAAATCATGGGCAGGTATAAGTTCATAGGCACAAAAAATCATCAAATTGGCGTATCAATAAATAGGAGGATCAATGGCATAAATGAATCGTAATCCTCATCACAATCAGTGACGAATTTGGCAAGGCACATGTAAAAATCACTTCTTATAAGTGTTTTAATCTAAAATAATGAGAACATTTAAGCAACTAGCAAAGCATGGATCAGATAGCATGCAGTAGTGAGTTTTCGTGAGAGTAAATGTCGAAAGTGGATTTTTAATTTTAGATTGTGTCCCTTTTTCTCGGCAGGTTTTTGATATTTATCTAGGAGAAAGTGTGGGTTTTTTGGGTCGGGCGCCAGGTATAGCGGGAAGGCCTACCAGGGAGGGAAAGTGGGAACAGGACGCCGAGATTAGAGGGTCGAACACAAATAAAACATCTTCTACAAAAATTATTTCATTTATTTGCCACTTACATTGGCGGAGATCTTTCGGCGAGTGGTAGATGGCCGGAGAGATGATAAAGGCGGTCGGATGTCCTGACGATGAGGAAGTGGTCCTAACGAGGGCCGTTGCGGAGCGAGGAGCAAATCCCTCTTCTTTTGGACGGCGAAACAGCTTGGCTTCGAGACGAAGAGAAAACACTATAGGTCGAGCAACCCCACGATACCCGGCAATAACGACTAACAGTGAACAGTCGAGAGTACGAGCGAAGACTGTTACGAGACGCGCTATCGCTTGGGACCTCGGGTCCCTTCGGGGGATTCCGACTCCTCTCGGGTGCGGCCTGGCAACCCCTTTCGTGCAGGGTCGCCCCGAGTTCCTTTTTATCGTAATAATTCTGTTACAACACAAAAAACAGGTTTTCAAAAAATGTGTCTGTTAGTGTGTTCGTTAGTGCGTCTGTATATTTTTAGTTTCTTAGCACGATAACTTTCGAAAGAATTAACAGATTGGATTGACCTTTGGTACACTCTTTAACTACCCTAAAATGAAGGTTACGTTCGTTAGCCAGCCATTTCAGATGAACATTCAAAAAGTTAAAGCATTTTCAAAATTTGTAAGACCATTTTTTTTTAATTTAAAAATTCTATGTACGGTTGTTTGTAGTATTCAAAAGATCAAAAATTTATTCTCATGACCTTTTTCGATAAAGAATAAATGACTAGAGTTATAGCATTTCCAAAATTCAAAAACCAAAAAAAAATAAAAATTTTAAGCCAAAAAACGCACGATATGAAAAAAAGTCGGGAGGAGAAAAACATTGGATTTTGAACACCCTATATGATTGTGATAACAACTTTTTGAATTTTTTTTGAAAAATCGAAAATTCAAATTTTGATCGCACAAAAAAATAATGAAAAATAAAGGAAGATCTACAAATCTATTGATAATCATTTTTTGACAGGACGCATATTTTTTGTTTGAATTCGTAAAAAACAGCATTGAAAATAAAAAAATTAAATTTTTGGACACGCAACACAAGCTACGAAAAAAATAGTGAAACAAATGTTGTTCACCCAAGAAAGAACTACACATTCGTCATTAATAATTGTTTGATAGGACGCGTAGTTTTTGTGTCAATCGTAAAAAATAACATTAAAAATAAAGAATTATGTTTTTTGGAAAATGGCACAAGGTACGTAAAAAAATTAATCAAAAAAGTTGTTCACCCAAAAAGGATCTACAAATTTGTTACGGATATTTTTTAGATAGAACGAGTCGATTTTCTTTCAATCGTAAACAACAAGATTAATAATAAAAAAAATTAAACTTTTGGAAAAACGAGGCAAGAGACGAAAAAAAAATGAAAAGATAAAAGTTGTTCAAACAAGAAAGATCTAAAAATTTGTTATAAGAATAGAACCACTTTACGCTAGAATGCGTATTTTTGATTCAAGTTGTAAAAAATAACAGTGAAAGTAAACCAATTCAATTTATGGATAAACGACACAAGTTGCAATAAACTGTTTAATAACAAAATTCTTTTTTCTTATAGGATGCGCACTTTTTTTCAATCATAAAAACAAAAAAATGAAAATACATATGTTTGAGCACCAAAGCATATTATGAATTGTAATAATATACATTTATTAATATGATACATTTTTAAGGATCGTTGAGAATAAAATTTATTGCAAAATAAGGAACAAATATTAAATTAATCATAATAACAAAATTTGTACTTTATTTTGCAATATCTGAATAAGCAATTTCAGTCTGAGGTACATAAATAAATGGAATATAACTTTGATATAAAAGTGTTGAACATAATGTAGAAAAGTTCAGATTTTGGACAAAATCGAGTGCAAAGTACGAGATTCGTGATGAGAATGTGTTCGTTAAAACCGGAAGAGCTTTAACAAAAGAGAATTCATAATCACCAAATTACAGTTGTCGATGCTTTGACCTTTAATTTGAAAAGGTCTGTACACAAATATAAAGGATATATAAAGCGTGTTTTGCGTGATCCTCAGATCGATAAAATTTCAAAAAACCTACCCTCATGCCAGGGGTCTTCAGCGAGGGGAAATTTGGTCGTACTCGGAAGCCAGATGTCTCGTTTCCACCACTACGGCTCCTCAATCAGCATGGAAAACTTCCGTCTCACCCTTACAGCTGAGGGAGGAGACGTAGTAGTGGAAACGAGACATGTGGCTTCGGAGTATTTACGATCGAATTTCCCCTCGCTGAAGAAACCTGCCTTATGCTATGAAAATGAATATTTTGAGTAAAAGTATTCATTTTGTGAAACGGCGAAAGGTTAGGATAACAGACGCTAATAGACAAATGGCGAGAACCGATTGCAAATTAATTTTTTTAGGCACAGGTCTGACATCAGCGAATCATTCGTGGGGGTCTTCTATTCCAACACCAACGACTTGACGATGGTGAACGTAAATTTCTCGAAATACTTCTTGAAACGGAGTAAAAACATAAGAACATCAACAGGTCCTATGTAGCGGAGTTAAAGGAGGTTTATACCTGGGAACCGGGCATCGGTCTACGGATTTTAATCAAATCTTTTGCATTGTGTTGCTAAAAATATGTAATGAAAAGTTGAAAAATCAGAGATTATTGCTATTTTGAAAATCAGATTTTGAAAAATACCAAAAATCTATTAAAAAGTTAAATAGATTGAATAACTTAAGCCCTAGAGCCACAAAAATTGTTGCCGATAATGAATTTGAGGTCGAAAAAATTCAAAATGGCAGACCAAAAGTTTTTAAAACTTACAGACCTTTTTAAGTGAAATAATAATATATGGTTTATATTTGGCATTCTTGTTTATTACGACACACGAAAACACCCTCAAATCGAGCAAAGCAACTCCCAAAAATGGTTTTTGACGTTTATTTTGGAAAGGGTGCATCAGATAAAAAATGCATTCTCACAGACAAATAGTATTTACAATTTACGGCAAGGATGAAAGTATGTTTTTTTCCTGTGCGAGCCATACTGACTAAAGTAATCAACCCTTGGAGTAGAGGGTGAGTTATACGGCGCTGGTCTCATGATCCTTTCGTAACTCATATATCGAAATGGGGTTGTTTCTCGATGAAAGGGTACAGAACTAAAATTGTTGAGAATTTATTGTTCCAAAATCTAAGTTGTATACGTTTTTATCGAAAAAACATCTTATTTCAAGATATGAGTTACGGAAGGAGCGTGCAACCCGCTAAATAAATCTCGCCCTTCACTCCCAGGGTCGATTTCTCGGAAAATATGGCCCACCAAGGAAAAATTAATACCATCATTCTTGATGTACATTTTATGTACAAATTGTCTCTAAAAATGCATTTTTTTCCAATCAACTCTTTCCAAAATAAAGATCGAAAACATTGTGTGTGTGTGTGTGGGGGGGGGGGGTCGTAAGAAAACTCTTGAAAATTTAATAATAATTCGTTGAAATTGTTATATAAGTAAGTACTCAATAGTACTAAATTACAATAAATTAATAATTATACAAAAGTTCGTCTTTGCGAATTCAAAATAGCTGACCAAAAAATGAAAAACATGTGACGTTACTACAGAGTTTTCAAATGCAGTAATGTCGAGCTGAAAGCACTGATTATAAATGAATAATAATGCAATAAAAGTACACATATATCTTATACACAATTAGAACAGTTTCTTACGTTTGTACATTTGTAACATTTTTGTTGTGTATGTTAATGAATCAGTTTAATTAAAATTGTCTGAAAATGTAGATGGAGCTACATGTGCATGTGATAATGGTCATGGAAATGGCGATGGACCTAGCACTGTTTAGCTTTCCCTGGTATCACAAATGAAAGTAGTACTTCAATCATTAATAAAATCATCTGGAATATATATTTTTATTTATTTCATAAACAAATATTACTAGTTTCCAGGAAAAAGAGGAACGTTTGTAGCACTAGTACACAATGTTATAATTTTCATAATAATATCTATAATCGTTTAATACATGTCAAAGTCCTATAATGACTGTCAAATAAAAACTAAACTAGAATATCATAGTAAAATTCATTCATTTAGTTAAAATTGTATAACATTTTTAAACATTTAAATCCATTTAGATGCTAAATTTTTGGATTAGGAATTTCAAGACCCTAATTTTGTCACTGAAATAGGTATAGAAAAGCTAGGAGGTACGATATTTGAAGAGAATTTCATTTCGTATTGTGGACTGATGCCGGGTTCTGAGCTTTTTCATTTTTAACGTCTATTTTGATTCCTTCAATGTGTGTGGACCATAAGATTTCAGTTGTAAGCCGCCGGCAAGCAGTTTCTAGCTGTGAGGCTGTGAGGCTAGCGTTGCTAACGATAGGTTTGCATATTGGTGCGCACTTCTTTATCAGGATCAGACAGGATCAACCAAAAAATACATTTTTTACTTGGGGAATAAAACTATGAATAAAATTGCTTTAAAAATATTGAAATATTTTTTGCAGATACTATCTGAAAATGCACCCATTTTTTAGATAAACAAATTTATAGATGTATGTAAATTTGCAAATTTACCAAGTTCAAAAGTATAAAGCTTCAAAACGAGATTCTTTGCAAATTTGTTTCCAAACTCACTAAATTTTAAATTCTGATATTTCGTAACTGAGCCATCTGCAAATTTATTTCTAAATTCTAAGTTTATCAAGTCGATAAACTATAAATTACCAAATTACCAAATTTACCAAATTCCAAGATTTCAAAAGTGGCAAATTTTTACTTTTTTGTTAAACTTTAAATTTATCAAGTCGCCAAGCAATGCATTTTAAAAGTAAAAAACGTACCAAAGTTTTAATTCTAAATGGCGGCTTGTGGATGAATAGTGATGAGCGTGTGGAGGATGTCCTTTGAGTCTGCTAAGTGATCTGGATAATTGAGGACGGATAAAGACCTGATTCTGGAGTCGGTATGACGAGGTTGGTTAACGCTTTTGGGTTTCTAACCACAAAATATGTCAGCATTTGGGCTATCTATGGTCTTGGTTGTCAAGTGACTGGCATTAAAGTTGTTGCAATCATTCCATAGACCGGCAAGGAACTGTCAAGTTGATTAATATGATAATGTGGGATTTATTTTAATTTGGTCAATTGATTGCTCAGTGATACACGTGTATGTTGCAGTGCAGTGGAACAGAGATGCATTTCAGGCTTGTGTGTGTACGTTTTTCACACCAGAACACTGTACTATTCTTGATGCGGTTTGGTTTAAATTCTGTGAGAATTATCATTCAACAGTGAATTTAATTCAGTCGACAGTGAGGCTGAATCTCAAAAAGCTGGCCTGAAACTATAAAATGTTTTCCAATAAAGTTGAATCTTACAACTCTGAGGTTTTTGGGATCGCTGAATGCGAATTTGAAGTCAAAATTTAAGAAAAAAATGGCTATTCTACTTATTCCCAGCAGAAGATTCCTTTTTTTTTAAATTGAAATAGCTCATTGGAAAAATGTGGGCGTCCATTTGAACACAATGCTCACTTTCTTGCTACGAACTGACACAGCTTGCTCGCAAGTAGCGTTTCGAACTACTATTTAAATAAGGTTTCGGACCCTCTTCGTTGCAGGTTTAGACCTTTCGACTTTTACTCTAAGTTGCCTAATACTTTAAATTTCCGAAAGTGGAACTTCATTTTTAGATTTTTTGACCAGCATTTTAGGATTTATATTATATTTATATTTATATTATATCGAAATTTTAAATTAGATTAAAATAAAATTCAAAATCCTATTTAACGTCCAATACTCAAGTTGATTTACAGAATTCCCGAAAATGAAACAAGAATCCAACGATCAAATTTGTGTAACCACCACAAAATGCTCCTATTGCAATTCCTAGAAACAACAAAATTTTTTATCTTTGGACAAAAATAAGAAAGAGGAAAGAAGAATGAGAAGGCAACCAAACAAATCCCCTTTCATCTCTTTTTTATATCTTTCGTATTTTTTATTACTATTATTATCAAATCACAATATGAAAGCATTTATAATATTTACCAACGTTTCGGTCCTCATACAGTACTTTTATCAAGGTATGAGAAATTAGAGCAGGTGGGAACAGCGACGAAACAACGACGTTCTCTCCTCGATACCTGAGATCTAGTACCGCAAGTAAAATATACTCAAAAATACTCATTCGGAGGGTAATGAAAATTACAGAAGAAAAGATATGGGAAGTCCAAAGTGGATTTATGCCAGGAAGATCAGGTACAGATCAGATATTTAGCTTAAGACAGGTCACAGAAAAAAGCTTGAGAGTAGGAAAGACAGTTTTCTGTGCATTTGTTGACCTAGACAAAGCATTTGACAAGGTAAAGATGACAAGACAAGGTAAAGAAGTAAACTTTTGAAAGTCCTGGAAGAGTACGGAGTCAATGGATGGCTCCTACAAGCAATAAAAACAATATATACAGGTAGTAAAGCGAGTGTAAGGGTAAATGGGAAACTGAGTGACTGGTTCGATATTATGCAAGGCGTGAAACAAGGATGCGTTATGTTCTCAAGGCTATTTATCATATTTATGGATAAGTGTCTAAGAATGGCCCTCTTCGACGAAGAAGGTGTAGATCTCGAAACAGTGAAGGTAGGTTAGCTTTCGCAGATGACAAGATTGTAATGGCAAAATCAATCGAGGACTTGCAAAGAATGTTGAATAAACTTAATACAAGCATGAAGAACATGGTCCTCAAAATTAACGTAAATAAAACAAAAATCATGGTATTTGAGGGAAAAAGTGAGAAAACAATGTGCAACATTGTCCTAAATGATGACAGATTAGAACAAGTTGACAAGTACGTATATCTGGGTAGCCAATTCACGAGCGACGGAAAAAAGATGGGGAGTTAGATAGGCGCATAAATGAGGGTAAGAAGGTTATCGGTACAGCAGGGTCCATTCTCAGAAATAAAAACATATCAAAAAAAGCTAAAATGGCCATACATAATTCCATATTCGTACCGACTGTACTATACGGTAGCGAGACATGAACCTGTCAATGAAAGGGCAGGAGTAAAATTAACGCGATTGGCATGAAAACTCTGCGCACAATATGCGGGAAAATACTGATTGATAAAGTCCGAAACATGATAATCCTCCAAGAATGCGGTAGAGTAGAGACACTAGCTGACATATGGGAAAGAAATCATTTTAGATGTTTCGGATATCTTGAAAGAATGAAAAATGAACGACTGACCAAACAAGTGTATAAAGGTAAAGTCAATGGCAGAATACCCAGAGGTAGACCGCCGAAAGAATGGATAGAATCTGTGAATGAGACGTTAATCCGAAGAGACATAAGAAGCCCTAGAAACACGAGAGCTTGCATGAAAAAATGCATAATGGGCCCAAGTGGGGAACCACACATGACAATTTAGTGAGGCTCTTCACTTGGGGTGATCGCTAAAGAGATTGATCAGCAACCTGGGTCGGAGCAGTGTTGCGGAACGAACGTGTCATTTGAATAAATAACACGATAATTCTAAATCAATCTAAAATATCTATACCTTGCACTTATATACCTATCTACCTTAAACCTATATACTCATCTACACACTACTATTTTCCAACGAAGCAAGTCACGCCTACCCCGAACGGGAAATGGCTTAATGGTATAATAATAATAATATAAAATTTTCACGGTAGGTGAGGGTAAAATTAAATGCAAATCAGGAACAAATATTAAAGTAATCATGATAAATACAATTTGTACTTTATTTTTCAATATCTAAATAAGCAATCACAGGCCGACGTACATTTGTAATATACATTTGATATAATAATGTTGAACACATAATGTATAAAATGTCGCATTTTGGAAAAAATCGAGGGCGAAGCACGAGGTACATGGTGAGAATGTATTCTTCAAAGCCGAAGGAGTTTTAACAACAGAGAATTCACGATCACCAAATTACAGTTGTCGATGATTTGACCTTTAATTTTAAAAGGTCTGTGCACAAATGTGGGGGAAATACAAAGACCGAGCGTGCAGCGCGAGGTAAATACATCATCGAGCGCGAAGCGCGAGATAAATATATGATTGAGCTCGAAGCGCGAGATCCAACAGCCGCGCGCGCGAGGCGCGCTCAAACTTGTAAGCCGCGCGCGAAGCGCACGATGAGAATGTGCCCACGATGCGGGCAGATTTTTTAAACTCATTTAGGAGGTGAACATAAACAAATAATAAATATATTAATTAAATTAGTTTAAATCCACTTCCTACGAACTATTTTTTGTCACAACAAATAACAAACAAATTAAAAAAAAAAAAAAATCAAACAAATTGTCTTAAACAAATTTTGTTTAAAATTTAAAAAATGCTTTAACTTTTTGAATTTTAATCAAATCTAAAAATTTTATTGTTACATTTGCAAATTATATTTGATATCTAGTGAAAATTTTGATTTACATTTTTAATCAACCCTTATTATCTTGTCCATCAATTTTTAGCACTGATGTATCAATTGGAGATGCCAAATAATCACGACGTCCTTTCTCTTGCTGGGCACGTAAAAAATTCTTATCTTCATCATATGCCATCCTATCAAAGACTTCCTTATGTGACAGCTCAAATAAATTTCCGAGTTCATCTTTAAAATCTATTTCTCGGAATTTTTTTTTAACACTTAACGTCGATTGATGTTTACTTTCTCCTACCTTCATCCACTTATCGAATAAACGTAATAACAGTTCTATTGCATCATATTTGCCCCTAGTTGGAATACTTGCTTCATTCCAAAATACAAAACATTTTGCAATCGTATTTTTTGGACTTTCAGCCTTACTTTCCTCAAAAACTTTGCGGCGATGAAAAAACACTTGCAACTTCTATTTTGGACGCTAATTTCACTAGTCTACAAAATTAAAAGAAAATTCTGTACATTTATTGCCACTATTATTTTCCTTTGTATTTTGGCTCGCTAATCTGGAAAATCACATTTAAAAATTTGTTTATGGATAGGTTTTCGAGATATGATTTTTTGAAATTTTTTTCCATTTTTTTCGGTGATGATTTCATATTTTAGGCCATATATCGAGTTATAAACGTCAGATTGGGTCGCACGAGTTCTCAAATTAAAGATAATAAAATTTCCAACAATCGACCTCAACATTGTTTTCCAATCCGTTTAGTAGTTTAGGTGTTATGTCCTAAAATATATGAGAAAAGTCCATTTATTGCGCCAAAATGAAAATCGACAATTCACTCTGTTGCCATGCAAAAATAGAAAAATTCTAATTATGTCCAGTTTCTTATTTTTTATATATACACTGAAAAAAAGGATACTGGCAGCAAGTATGTTTTGGATAGCTGTCGGCAGATCCTCGCACTCCCTATCCGTATATCCGCGAACGCCAAATTATAGTGCTTCGGAGCAAGGATGCATGAGATAGCCGTGGCTAGTATCAAGATTGGTGCTAGAGCGAGTCCTTAGATATCTGTCACACCTATCCTCGCGGATATGCGTTCCCATTATCTACTGCATTAAATTGTGAGGGCAGATGTGAACGACGCGTCAGCTGCGTATGTCGCGATCATTGTGATTTCCTCTACTTATTGAATTTGTTCATTAAACTTCGTTCAAAACATGGACGAGTGGGTAAAAGAAAAATTAATCGAGTGGGATCTCGAAAAGTTTGGAAAGATATTCGAACGTAAATCAAAACAATTCTACTTGCTCGCTTTGACAGGACGACTTGACCTCGAAATTTAACTCATTGTTATTTACGCTCTATTTACGACATTTACTCAAATATTTACATTCAAAAACATAAATAGAGATTTAATCGAAATCAAATTGTTAAAAGTCGTTAAAAATTATTTTAAATTGCACAATTATGTTTACAATCATGTTTTCAAATGTAATTTTTATAATGTGCAAAATATAACTTGAATTATTAAATTTAATCTTTTAATATTAGTATTCACATGTTTTCATATACATGTTTGAATAATTCTATAATAATTATTATATAAATCTGGTGACTCATTTTATCCTTGCGAAATTTGATAAGAACTATTAATAGATTTATAACTGAAATATTCAATAAATCACGCAAGAATAATTAATTTCGATTAATCATTTAAAAATATTAGATCTGGTTCACTAAAATACCAGGATATTTGCCATCCCTATATATTGCATATGCAGAATCAGTATGCCGGATAGCCATCGTCCGCATCTAACGCCAGCTAACTGATTGATACTAGCCGCGCCTATCCAAGATGGTTCGGCTAAAAATCCTACTAGGATGCGGAGCACAACCATCTAGCATGCGGAGGCTAAGCAGAATATGCTGACTGCAGCTATCCTTTTTTTCAGTGTAGATCGCACTTTTAAAAAAAAAAATGGTATTAATGGAGAAAATATATGCATAAATACCGGAGATATAAGCAATTGATTGAAGGTACCAAAATTCAAATTTTACTCTGTTTTTCTATTTTTTTCATTTTTGTATAGAAAACATTTATTTAATTTATTTTATTCCTTTTTAATTATGAATTTCAATATTGCATGACAAGATTACAAATAATGTTGGCCCCTGCTTTGTCTTATGTTCTTCGCAGGTTCCGTTTTCTCTGATGAGGAACCAAATATAATCTCCCAACATTGGCCGTAATACGCGCGCTTATTCAAAATGCTTCAAGTTCCAAGCATTTCAAATGAGCGTGTGTATTACGGCCAATAAGGAGGCAATCAGGAGGCTTTCCCCTTCCATACGCAACGCTTGCGCAGTTGAAAAAGTCTCGGCCCGTTAACATCACTGGATCAGCCAATAAAAAAAAGAAGAATCGGCGAGTTCGATATCATAAAATAGTATCGATACACTAGTAGCGATACTTTTTTAGAATCAGAATCGAGAATTGAAAGTATCGAGTATCTTATACTCAATGCTCAAAGAATAGTGTCGGTATCGCCTATCCCTTTGTACACTCGGTGCAGCGCGCCCACTGACGAGAGGCGGACCATCTTTGAATTTTGTTACCTTCAATTGCTTACATCTCAGGTATTCATGCATATATTTTCTTCATCAATACCTTTTTTTTCTTAAAAGTGCGATCTATATATAAAAAATAAGAAACTGGACATAATTTGAATTTTTCTATTTTTGCATGGCGATAGAGTGAATTTTCGATTTTTATTTTGGAACAATAAATGGACTTTTCTCATATATTTTGGGACATAACACCTAAACTACTAACATGTGAAACCACCGCCGAAAAAATGGAGAAAAAATTAAAAAGATCATATCTCGAAAACCTGTACATAAAAAAAATTTTTAATGTGATTTTCAAGTTTAGCGAGCCCAAATACATAGGAAAAAAATAGTTGCATTGAATGTACATTTTGGCTGTAAACTAGTGTTTTCGGCTAGAAAAATGTTCTTTTGTTTCTCCTATCAAATACTCTTCCTTATCATCATTTTTATTACGCATTTTTGTCATACTGGGACAAGATTTAACACTTTATTTTCGTGATTTTGTTCCGTTCACGTTGAGATCTGAAACATTTATGACTCGTTTGAATGAAAATCGAGACTCGAGGTGAAAATGTCAACACCGTCTTAATACCGATGTCTAGACTTAAGGCTGAAATATGAATCATTGACAATGGAATAGGGCAGAGACAGTTCTCTGCAGAAATGCAATAACATTTAGGTAAGATGGTTGTTGTGGACTTAGGCGAGCCTCAAGCTTTAATAAAGGAGCAATTCAAGTTCGCAAAGTGTAGCTGTTACGTTGCTGCGTAGTAGTCCTACTAATTATTTTTTTGCAAAACAAAAAAATATGGGTTTTCTGTTTTCATGTAGCCTACAATATTTTCCAGTCTGATCACAAAAATTCGAAAATTTCTTTTTTTGGAACACCCTATTATGGGGACGGTGACTGACACTTGTGGCCGCTAGGGTCACTAGTGCGCGTGGAGATACACAAGATGACGGTTCCAACGGTGGTAACGTCTGCTGTTCGAACTATATCAGTCCTTTCTAACGCAGCGTTGAGGTTTTAGCTTGAAGCACTATTTTTGAAATGCCAGGTATGCATGCGGCAATTGGGTGTAAAAATAAAGAAGGAAATCGCTTTCCAAATTATGTATATATTATTAATTATTAAATCTTATGTTATTATAATATTCTATTTTTTTTTCCCCTATTGAAAATAGTTGCTTAGGTGCCTTCATTAGCTCACTTTGTGCGTTGGAGTTTCCATTCATTATACTATTCTATTTTTAAAATTTTTTATTTATTTTTGTTTTCTATTGAAATTTGTTGCTGAGGTGTCTCCATTAGCTTACTTTGTGCTTTGGAGTTTTTGCTGTTAAATCGTTTATTTTCATTTATCTTTTTATTTTTTTCGTAACTGGATTTACATCTCAGGATGGACAAATTAGCTGAAGCTAATACTGCTCTCCACGATTTGCTCCCCTAAGATGTTAATCTCTGGAAACTGAACTGTGTAGTTTATGAGAAGGCGGTTTCCCTGGTTAGCGACAATAGGAGTAACGATACATAATTCAGTACGCCTGAGTAAGACTCGCGAGCGTATTGCACAGCTTCAGTTCAAAACTGAAGCGGCGAGACGGCTTGCATCAAATGTTCAGTGCGTGATTAACTACATAACATCAAATAAAAAATTCACTCCAAAATTAAGGCACTTGCTCGAAACTTAAGGAAAGCAAATCACACGCGAAACAAGTGTAAACTGTTGACTGTTGCCTTGAACGACAAGTAAAGTGGATTCAGGAGAATTCCACCTTTTCTACTCATCCTTCTCGTCTGTTCAATAAAACGTCACGTGCCGTTAAAAATCCGCCTAGTCGAGAAGAGATTTAAGTCTTCTGGGAACAAGTATATGGAGATACTTATCAGCTAAATGAAGACGCTTCAGATATATCACTTTTTCGTAACTTTTGCCAGAGGCAAAGGTTAGAAGGTCCAGAGGAAGAGAGTCCACTAATTACTGCTGAAGAAGTAAAGAAAGTTATCACAAGAACTAAAAACTTTTCAGAGCCAGAGCCAGATGAAATCAACAACTTTTGGTGGCTAGTGGAATGACGCATGGTACTGATCCCTAAGACCGGAGATTTGTCAAGTCCAAAGAGCTACAGGCCCATAGCTTGTTTAAACACCAGATGCAGGCTATTCACTGGCATCCTCAAAGAGAGGATATTAACATATATCGAGTCGGTATGGAGTGCAATAGTTAAACAACGTGGATGCAAGAGAGGGCTGGCAGGTTGCAGGGAGAACCTGTTAATAGACAGGTGTATTACCCATGACTTGATCAGGTATCGGCGCAATCTGTCCATGGCTCGGATTTACTACCGTAAGGCATTCCATAACACGAACCATGAGCTACTTATTAAGCTCCTTGAGTGCCTGGACGTGCATCCAAAAATAGTGAGATGCATAAAAGATCTTATGCTTTCGTGGCGGACAAGATTTGTCATACCATCTGACAAAAGACAAGTGACTACCATCTACATCACATATAAGAGGGGGGTCTTCCACGGAGAATCTCTAAGTCCGATACCTTTCTCCATCTCGCTCTTGCCTCTATCTATTGTGCTCCGAGGCAAAAGCTCTCGATACCTATGTGGCCCGCCAAACAGAAGCGAATATAAGGTCAACCACCTTTTATACATGGATGACCTTAAACTCTCTGCTTCTTCAAAAGAGGACCTTAACATCCTTGTGGCGGCGGTAAATAGGTACTCTGAAGCGATCGGCATGAGCTTTGGACTGGAAAAGTGTGCCTGTGTCCACCTACACCAAGGACGACTAGAATCTACATCATCGCGTGCCGATCAGGATGTTCAACTCATAGGCGAAAATACCATTCAACATCTTGGTAATGGAGAAACATATACATATTTTGGAATACCGCAAGCGCAAACCCAAAACATGCGTGTGTTAAAAACGGCCCTTGGAAAAGGGTATCGCCAAATGCTCAGAAAAATTTGAACTTCCGAATTATCTGGATAGAATAATATCCAGGCGACAAATATTCTGGCCATTCCTATACTGCTCTACACGCTTGGTGCAATAAAATGAAACGTCGATGAGTTGAAGCAACTTGACCGAAGTACACGCAAGATGATGACAATCCATCGAAGTCATCATTCTAGATCCTCCGTACTTCGAATGTACCTCCCTCTAAGCTAAGCTTGGAGGGTCTTCATCGAAGAATGGTTCTGGCTACAGCCTGTTCAGTTCTTAATAGCACAGATTCTCTTATGCGACTTGTTCATCAACATGAAATCGTCAATGCTGCGGCGTTTCTATACCGTGCCGCAAGTGGGGCTGCAGAGGAGCTTGGTCTTCCATTTGATTCCAGCGTCACTACACATGGCCTAGCATGCCTAGTATGCATGATAGGGGTACCTACAGAGACACAATGCTGCTCTAAAAGTGTTATATTACCATCTTCGGCACTTCTACGTTGTTGATCTATTGCCAGTCGTGCCATACGCTCAGGGGGAACTTGAGTCCGTTGTTGAGAATGATCAATGTAAGATCTTCTGGAATTCCTCATTCTCCACCACTCAACGTATCATTGCTACACAGCCTGATATTGTCCTCCAAGATCTGAAGGCGAATATCATTTACGTGATTGAATTCTCGGAAACAGCCGATGGTAATTTCACGGCAAAGGAGGAAGAAAAACGGGCGAAATATCAAGCACTTCTTTTCGAGCTGAGCGGACTGTACCAAGGTTGCAAAGTCCATCTTGTAGTTCTTATAATCGGCTGTCATGGAGGCATGAAAGCTTCATTTCTTAGCCAACTCAACAAAATCCCGGCTTGCCAGCGTCAGGCTCAGTCCATCGCGAGCCGGATGAAAAAGGCTGTTCTTCTGGGATCATTTCATCTGGCCCGTCAACATTGTTCCTCATAACATTCTACAAAGATTGGTAGCTCTAAAAAAGTATCCAGAGGTGAAACTCTTATCTCTGACTGTGCCGTCTGCCGCGTAAGGTCATCCGCAGCTAGAGATCGGACTCCAAGGAACAGTATTGTACGAAGTCTCTCGCGTAAATTTCCCGTTCCTGCTCACTTTCTGGGATACAAGGAGCAGGAGTGGATGGCGTACACGTTCCAGTTGCGTCGGGATTGGTTGCTTCAAGGAACCATTATCGTAGCGTCCGGAGCCTACAAATTCTCATTGTAATATACATGTTCCTACTTAGGAGACGACCGTCCGCCAGAAATTGCTGAAAATTCAAGAGTAATAGAATCACGATCAATTTTTGAGCTTTTCTGTACATCGGAAGAAAGGAAACCGCTATTAGAGAAAAAGGAAAAATTGATAGAAAAACTACAGAAAGCCATAAATATCGTAGAAGGCGAGATAGAACATGAAAAGTAGGTAGCAGCAGTGGAGAAACTTTGGAATCCCATTGAACCAACAATCAGGGCCCTTCGTCAAAAATTGCTAAGAAGGAAATTGAAAATCATAGAAGACTATTCAGTACACGAAGGAATACATCAAAGAAAAGCAGATGTTTTGAAAGACCAAGTCAAGATGAGCCAAATTCCAATGCTCTAACTTTATTACAGAAAGATGCATCAAATAAGATACTTCACTGTTAGAAAAACCTGTATTTAATTTAATACGAATGGGCATGAAGTAATTTGCATAAACGGCAGTTGAAATTTAATATACATTAAAGTATGGAAAGCTGTACATTGTATATTAAATATTATATACAGGTCGATATAGCAGCGTGCTTGGAAGCTCAAAGTCCTTTTATTTCTTCAAATCTTGTTAAATATTCGCAATTGAAGTAATAATCTAGAATTCCTCGATTGAATTGCTGTGTATGATTAAAGTGCAATGTACATGTGGAACTATTTTAAAAATTTATTCTCAATGGTAGAAAATTAATGTGAGTACAGATGATTGAAGTTAGGTCTGTTAACTTATTTTTCTTCTGTGTAAAATAGAATTATCTTCGCGATTATCATGAAAGTATATGAAATTTAATAAACACGCTCCTAATAGCGATTTGATATGCTTGAGATATTAATTTTAATACACATTGGTATTGTAAATTTAATAATATTTTTAACAGTGTTACGCAATTTATTACATATGCACGCCATTTATTTATTTTAATAATAAATTTCATTGTAACACAAAATGGCGCATTAGTTTCTTTTAAAACGCTTACAGCCAAAAACTTTTAGGCTCCATAATTAGAAACATAAAAAAAATTACTATTTAGTTACGATTCAATTTATTAACAGAAAGAAGAAAAGTCTCAAGCCTCACATTATGATAAGTAATACATATCTTTAAAGCTAATTGAAACATCGATTTCAAAATTTCCCGCGAGTAGGTGGGCGGTCTGCTGACCAGACTCGAGGGCAGTAGTTTGACTTTGTGAGGGGAAGCCGCGTAATGGAGAATAGTGCGCAAGTAGCTAGTGCGAAGTTGGTATCTGCCATGTTGGCCATCAGAGCGCTTTCACACGATTGCAGATCAGCAGATTGCATGCAGAAATTCACAAGAATGAAAGAGATATGCTGTTCTCCATTTCTTTCACTCGTGTGAACTTTCTGCCTGCAATCTGCTGATCTGCAATCGTGTGAAAGCACACTCAAACAATTTTTATGACAACTTCGAACTTATACATATACACTCAGAAAATGACTTGGTTGAATCAACAAAGTTTTAGTTTTTTTTACCGTAATAGGGTAATTCCGGGAGAGATGCCACGCTGGGTGAGAAGTCGCACTCTCTACATCTCATATATAGAGTCACTTTGTAGTTGTGTTATTCAATGTGACTTTGTCTTTTGTGACGTGAACACACAGGTAAGTGTGTTCATTACTTCAGTAGTTAGATCCTTCTAGAAAGCATTGCGACCACGTGCACCGTCATCGATGTTTTTGGTGGAAAATTTTAGGGTGCGGCATCTCTCCCCGGCAGTCGTTATGGATGCCGCACAGAAACTTCGGAAGAGATGCCACACTTGACGGCTGATATTGCGCTACTCAGATATGAATTTTTCTACCAAAATAGTTGAATTTTCAGCCCAAAAAGACGAATTTTCAACCAAAAAGGATACATTTTTAATAAAATTGTTGAATTTCCATCAAAATAATTAAATTTGGTTGCCAGCAGTTGCATATTCAGCCAAAAGAGATCGAATTTCTACTCGAAGAGATGAATTTTCAACCAAAAAACATTTTTTAGTCCAAAAATAAAAAAGTTTTCAATTCATATTTTCAACACAAAAAGACGAATTTTTAAGCAAATACAATTTTTTAACCAAAACGATCAATTCTCAACCAAAAATGTAATAGTAGACTATTCATCCAAAGAGAATTAGCTCAAGAAAATAGATAATAATGATTGATATAAGGAATATTGAATAAGAATTATTGATAACCTATTTCATGACAATGTCAATATCAAATCGAGCTGCAGGTAAATTTGCAGGCCGCAACAGAAGAACGTCAGACAGATGCGGGTCCATATGCGGCTCAATATGCACTCAGGTATGTCAGCACAGCAAAATTGAATTAAAGTAAATACGACCAAATTTCCCCTCGCTGAAGACCCCTGATGTAAATGAAGTAATGCACTTTTCTCCCTGTTGATGTTAAAATTGAGGCCAAGGGTCTTGTCCGCCTGCTCCGCGGCTTTGTAAAGGAACGCAATCGTCAATACTGACCATCGAGTCGCCCTCGACTCGTCCTGCTTGCGACATCCATACGTTGAATCTGTAATTGAGAGACATACTTTTATTAAGTAGTAGCCGATTTGTGCCTTTTGTCGTAACAGCGTAGCTTTGTTCGACTTTTTGGCTCCATAGAAGAAAAATGGAGTGTCGCCAGCCTCGCCAGGAACCACAATAGCCTAGTTAGCGACAGTAAGTGTTCTCGGCCTGAAAGGAACCTGACTTCGACTGCTCTTGATCCAGCCTTCGCCAGCGAAGTTCCTCTCAACATAACTATGACCAGTAGTTATGTCAGTAACGCGCTGACTTGACTCTGGTCCAGCCTTCGTCGACAAAACTCCTCTCAAAGTGTCTTTTGACTACTAGACACGTAAGAGCCAAATCGACTTGGCAAAACGCATGGTCCTGACCTTCGCCAACGAACCTCTGTCCACACGACCTTGACCAGAGGTCGTGCCAGAGCGGTCTAGACTCGGTCTACTTGGCATCTCGTGACCCTCGAAATTCTCTGCATGTATCCAGCTGGTCTGGGTTGACACGATCTCGCAGGATGTGCTCAGTTCACCTAGGTTGACACGATCTCACGGATGCATTCAGCTGACCTAGGTTGACACATTCTCTTTCGTGCTTACGAGCTCCTCAGGGTCCACACGTAACTTTTACTTATTATGCAGGCCCCCTCAGTTTTGGCCTGTAAATGAGTAAAAAAAACACAAATCATCAGGGAAAATTTTACCTGTATTTATTCCAACGCATAGAAAGTGATCCACTTGCGCATGCTGTCTACTGCCACAAAAGTCCTTTGACCTCGACCCTTCTTAAGTTCCCTCAGATCTTCGACTGCAGCTGTTCTAGATGCTACCAAGACGATGTCTCCTGTAGAATATTGAGGTGGTTTGAATATCTTGCTGTCAAACTTAGATTTTTGACGTGCCTGTTCTTCATCGGTGTGTCGCTTCGCCTCTTTGCGCAATTGTTTCAGATCGATCTGATCCATCGTCTCTTGAATTGCGTCAAGCAAAGCGTTGTCTGCCGAACTCCTAGGCTTGTATCCATACCGAAGCTGAGCTGGACTCTTCTGGGTGGTTCGATTCGTCTTGCACTTGATAGCACTCTGTACTTTCTTCATACAGTCGTCCTATCTGTCTTCCGGGACACCAGCACTAGTCGCTGCCAGCGAGTTGAGGGTGGCGAGGTTCAGGCGTTTGACTTCCCCGTTCGCCCTGGGGGTGGCAACGGCGTTGAGAATATGCTTCACGCCATTCTCTTGGCAAAACTTGGCGAATCCATGTGAAGTGAAGCAGGTACCCCTATCGCTAATGATTCTGGTCGGCACCCCGAAGATTCCAAACGCTTGGTGTAGTGTTGCGATGACCCATTTGGTCCTGGTGTCCTTTACTGGCTCGATGATGCAGAATTTTGTGAATCCGTCAATCAGCGCTAATATTTAAGTATTCTTTCTCTTGCTTTCTACAAAGGGACCAACGTGATCCAGATGGATAGTATGAAAGGGAATTGCGACTTTCTCTATGGGGTGCAATAATCCCGGCTTACGCCCAGATGTGGATTTGTAATATAAGCAATTCAAACAAGCTTTGACGTACTTGAGAGTGAACCTTCTCATGCCTTTGAACCGATAAGTTTGCTTGATGTTCTCAAGCGTCTTTTCGGCCCTAAAATGCCCTTGATCATTGTGGTACATCTTAACGATGTTAAAACGTGATGCACGAGGTTTCGGATCTACGGAACACTACTCCGCCCCTGAGGTAATAGTAGATAAGAATAGTCTACGTGTGCTCCTTGAGCCCCAGGTCGATAAACAATATCGAATACGTAATCCTGCATGTTCTCCCACCATCTTCCTACCCTGTGATTGATGTCTCGTTTTAGAGACGTTGCGCGAAAGGCACGTCAGTCGGTAACTACTGTAAACTTGATCCCAATAAGGTAAGCACGAAATGATTTAAGTGCCTGGACGATGGCAAGTGTTTCCAAGTCGTAAAAGTGATATTTTTTTTCAACAGGCGTCGTCTTTCGGATGTAATACGAGACGACTCGTTTATGTCCGTCCTTTTTCTGCAAAAGTATTGCTCCTAGTCCCACCAAACTTGCGTCCGTATGTAGGTCGCTCTCAAGTGTAGGGTCGTATAGAGCTAGTATTGGTCTGTCCGTGAGTATTCGTTTCAGTTCTTGTACTGGTTTTGATTGCTCAGGGCCCCATTTTCATGGAGTCTCTTTTCGTATAAGTTCGGTCAGGGGAGCAACGATTTTAGCAAAACCCATAATAAACTTTCTAAAATAATTTACAAGTTCAAGAAAAGAGCGCAGTTCTTTTATGTCTGATTGTTCTGGGGCTTTCATTACGGCGTTTATTTCATGTGAGCCCGGACGCACTCCGCCTTCTGAGATCTCCCTTCCAAGGTAATCGATAGTTGTTTGTAGGAACTTACATTTTTTTATGTTCAAAGTGAAGTTACTGTTTCTGCAGGCCACCAACACTGACTCAAGGTTTTCAAAAGCTTCATCGATGCTCGAAGCAGTTATTAGTATGTCATCGATATAAACTAACGCGATAGAGAATCTCAGCTCACCGAGCGCTCTGTTTATCGCTCTTTGAAAAACAGCTGGCGAGTTCTTCAGACCGAAAGGAGTTCTCAGAAATTCGTAGTGACCGTCTGGGGTGACGAATGCCGTGAACTCAATGGAGTCCTCATCAATGGGAATTTGATGAAATGCCGATTTTAGGTCCAAGAAAGTGAAGTATTTCTTTCCTGATAGACGATCAATCTGATCATCAATGTGTGGTAATGGGTGAAAATCATGTTTTATTCTTTTATTTAGTGAACGATAATCTACGCACAAACGAGGTTCACCGTTTTTCCTTCCTTTCAGTAAAATTGGGCTACCGTAAGGTGAGTGACTCTCGCGGATGATGCCGGTTTCTGCTAGTTCTTCAACGATCTGTTTGACCGTTTTTCGTTCTTCATAAGATAACCGACGAGGTCGATAGATTACGAGTTGATCGTCTATCAGTCTGATCTTCAGCTTTGTTCCCTTTACCTCACCCAATTCCCGCATGTTCAGTGCGATAGCCGTACGATATCGGTTAAGTAGCGGAACTAACTTTTTTATTATTTCAAGATCGTTTATTCCCGGACATTGTACATCCCCTTCATTTATGCTTCTCATGCCGTTTTCAATCAAATTTACTGCTATCGGTACCACTGACTCATCTACCTCAAGTTTCAACCCAGTTGGATCCATGATTGCTTTCACTCTAGGAGTTGCAAGTATGTCCATGCCTACTAGTAATTTTCTCGACAGCTGTTCATCCGGAACTACGAACATTTCTACCTCGAATGATATACCGCGGAATGAAAAGCTGTTAATGTTTCTCGAGTTTGGTTCAACTTTAGCTCGAGTGCTTGTGCTTCACTAAATCTGATTATAGTATATTCGCTCCCCAAATCGACCATACATTCACTCGCAATATCGTTCACGGTGCAACATTTGATAGGCTTTTGTACTTTTAATTTATCAATTTGGCACACCTGCAAATCTCCCTTCATGTCGGCTAGTCACATTCTTTTAGATTCTTTACTTTATTTCTTTTTCGACCAACAATTTTTTTCTTTGTGGCCTATTTTGTGGCAATGTCCACATGTCGGTCTCTCGCCCTTTGACATTTTTGTTGTGTTAGCTCAACCTGGACCAAACGCCTCCTTTAGGTCTGGGCATTCATACTTTCGGTGACCTATCTTTCCACAGTGGAAGCACGCGGTTTTCTTCTCGTCCCCTGCCCTCGATTTTCCGTTTGTCGAGTCGCGAGTATTTTGTCGCTTATTGTTTTCCCTAGGTTTGTCAGCAGTTTCACAGAAAATAGCTAAGCAATTGTTGAGCTCGTTAATCGTTCTACAACGCGTTGACAGGACGGTGGTGCGAATCTTCTCATCGTGAAGGCCACGCGCGACAAAATCAACACTTTTATCTTCCTCAAGATCGAGCTTTAATTTATTCAACTTTCCAACCTTTTTAAAACAATAAGTTTGAAGGTCCAGACCCGAAGTGCTTTCGTACAAAGCAGCTTCTCTGAACAAAATACCGAAACTGAGCTCTCCCGGAAATTGCTTTTTAAGGGAATGAGAAAACACTGGCCAAGACAGTTGAGTTTCATGCAACTCATCGTACTACACCTTGGCGTCTCTGCGGAGTCTACAAACCGCCAAATAGAGCTTTGTCTTTTCGTCCCAGTCATACAGCATAGCGCAAGAATTTACTTCTTCTATCCAGTCTGCCGCAGATTGAGTTATAGCAGACGGATCAAATTCCGGCAAGAACTTTTCATTTATTAAATTTGTAGCTGCCCTTTTCGAGTTGATGTTGACGATACTTGCCAATAGATCGGTGATCTTGATGAAATCAGAGTTGGTGGTGATTGAATGAGACCGTTCCATACTTCTACTCCTTGTTGATTCGCCTGGGCTTCGTCGAGACCTTTTTGGACTCTGTCTCCTCGATGATTCCCTCGAGCTGTAACGTGATCTCCTTGAGGTTCGTCGAGACCTTCTTGGAGTCTGTCTCCTTGATGATTCCCTCGAGCTGTGTCGTGATCTCCTGGAGCTTCGCCCTGCATGCGAGTCCCGATCCCTTGATCGCTCCCTATCCCGCCTTCTGTCGCGCTCCCCCGTTCCACGTTCACGAGATCTGCCTCTTTTCATTTTTGAAAATAGTAGTACGCAGGTAGCACACTGGTAGCACTGATAACAGTTCACTAACAGTTCACCGCACCAACACTGTCTTGTTTTTCACTGTCCACGAAGTGAGCAGAAGTAATCCCACTTCTGATTTGTAGCATAACTTTTTATTATAGAATAATGCCTTGTCGGCTACAATAGTCAAGAGAGATATGGCTTGACACACGACAGACTTTAATGCAAAGATGTATTGTATTGTAGCGTAACCTTTTATTATGAAATAATGCCTTATGGGCCACAATAGTTAAGAGAGATATCGTTCCACTCGCGGTCAAATGATCTCGTCCTGAGGCGATCGTGTCCTAAAGACGATTGCCTGGATTGCAGGTAGACCTGAGCAATATCGACCTCCTGTGTCGGGATCCTTTGTATCAGGATCATGGTCTATAGATTGGCGCTTCTAGGAAATGCCCATATAAACACTGTTTGTATAAACATTCGGGAAGGCGAAGGCGATGCCCTGGTCGATTGGTGGTCCGGTGGGTGGCAACAGAATAGGCTCATGGGTACATAGCAGCAGGAAGAGAATATTCCTCTTCACTAATAAAAAAATAAAAAAATACTTTTCGAATTTATAATATTATCTTTAACTTGTATATTTATTTTAACATAATGAAACACACAATCACTACTTATTATATTAATCGCACGCTTTTTACGCTCTGAAAAATCGGACGCACGCTGCGGGGATTAGAACTACTTATACTCTATACTATAGACTAATGCAACTTATTCCTAACCGCTCAAGCCCCTCGGCTAATCATTCGCGCTCAAAACACGGTAAAAAATCTTGGCGTTGTACTACAGCTGAAAGCTCCATGGCCGCGTAAAAAGAATCAGGGTGAGGGCTGCGAATTAGACAACTTTCTGCAAGACTGACTTTGCATAACAAATTAAATACATTGTTCAAACAATTTTTGCTTAAATAATTCAAAAACATAATTTTTTACGAAAAATTATTTTCTGATCAAGAGATGAATTCACGTAAAAGAAGATGTTTTTGAATTATTTAAACTAAAATTGTTTAGATAACTGTTTCAAATTTGTGAGATGTAGCAAAAAAACTAATGACACCATTCGATTCTACGGAAAAAATAAATAAAATCCATGTAATGAAATTTTTTTCAGACAATTACATATGTGTTATAAATAAATAATTTCATAGTTCTACAACACATGATCAAATTTCTGTTTCATATGAAATTGTGTTATTTTTATTTTTTAAATTGAAGAACTTGGTTCTAGATTCATGAAATTAATAACAAATCAACAAAAAAATCCAACTTTTTTAAAATGAAACTAATGTATTTGCTAAATTATACCAATAAATTATTGGTAAACAAAATTGTAAACTTCGGCAAAAACTTACTTGCGTTTACACTCTTAAAAAATAAAAGGATTATTGAGATGGATTCAAAAATACTTTTCATATAGTGTTATGAAAAAACTGGTTATTTTAAATGAAATTTTTTATGAGAAATAGCAATTTCAACAATAATCTACGGAAAGTATTTTAAATTCTATATCAGGATGATAAATTCGTTAAATAAATAAGGAAATTATTTCAGAAATTATTGCGTATCTTTTGGAAAAAAATTAACTCAGATATTCGTAATATCTCGGGGACCTCTCAGAGTTTCTTCGTTTAAGAAACTACCGTGCAACTTTGTTGAAGAAACTTGATCTCTGTTGAAAACGTTTATCGTCTAAAGTGTAGTTCTGTTGTTTCGTATTTGAAAATAAAGAGGGATGATGCGCCGCTGCTCTCGAAAACAAAAACAAATTTAATTTAGAATTAAATTGAATGGCTTTTGAATGTAAATGGGTACGTCTCATTGGGTTTAAGGAGAATATTGTAATGTGACGTTAGAGCTAAGGTGGGAAATGTTGCGACCTCTCGTGGCTCGAGCTTGACCTATTACGTGGACGAGCACATTGTGCGTTATCGTTGCCGTAAGCCATAATATTTCAGATCCGTGAGATCATCTCCGGAGGCTGTAGATCTCGCGGGGGGTTTCGGCCCCTGTGAAATGTAGATCAATTAAATACGGAAAGGTTCAGGGCCAGACTTGTCTGTATAACTGACCTTGGGTCCGGTAGGCCGGCGAGCAATGAAAGCGAAGAGAGAGAGAAAACAACAGGGATAGAAGCAAGTTTGACGTGTGTGTGGAAATGGGCGCGCTTTTGAGGCCCGGCGTTAGTTGTGGCGACAAGCGGGGTGGGGAGAGAGCTGGAGGGGTTCGGACGGGAGAAAAGGCGAACTGAGACGAGGGCCTGTTTCGTCTGGGAAGTGGTAGAGGAGGGTGCTCGCTAGTGCGTAAGGTTTCGGCACATGTAGATTTTTTCTCTCGTTGTTCTAAAATTTGTGACTCTTTTGTGAGAAGTGACCAATAAACTGTTCATGGAGCCAAACATTTGTTAAAGACTTTTTCCTCTCAACCTCACACCTTTTACATTTGGTGCCCCGGGTGAGGAAACGCGTAAAATTGAGTGGAAAAATTTTGTGGTGTTAGCGTGGGTATAATGGACTAGTCCATTGTCGGAAACACATGGCGCCGAGAAGAAGCCTGAAACGTGTCGCAACAGGAATTGATTCCGCGGAACCCACACCAAGACGAGCTCGACTAGCAGCAGATGACGAGATAGCTGAACCAGCAGCAAATTCCACACAAACGGAGAATCAGCCCAGACGAAATCGAACGAATAAAGCAGCAAAGATGGCGAGTCCACCCACCAAGCGGCCGCCAACACGTGGGCGTGGAAGGCCACCCCGACAGCAGCAACGAAGTCCTGTGGCAGCTGAGCAACAGCAGAATTCTGAGGTGACTGACGACGAGCAGGATCCAGCACGTCCGGACGATGATTCGTCCGATCCACCATCACGTCCTGGGAACCAGAATCAGCGGAGGACAACAAACAATGGGACGACGCCGCCCGCCTCCCCTGGCGAGGCAATTGGGAGCTTCACGTCGAGTTCTGTAGCGAACGAGTCTATTCAAGGTATGAGTGATTTTTCTGGTGCGGAATACGCCGCGGTTACTCCCGAAAACGCGTTAGTATTGTTATCGAATACATTAATTAAAACGATACGTGAAATTCGCGACAGTGCTGTAGATCAAAGTAGTTCTTGTGGCAATTCGCGTCCCTCCGAAATTATTGATGTTGTTAGAAAATTACCCAGATTTAGTGGTAAGCCGATTGAGTGGAGTCATTTTAAGCAAACGTATTTAGAAACAGCGGGAAATTTCAGTGAGCGTTTCAATATCGGACGTTTGAAAAAGGCATTAAGGGGGGAGGCAGAAGAGGTTGTAACAACATTGTTGAATACCACGGACAATCCGAGTCTAGTCGTCGACACGCAATGATTAGTGTGGCCGCAGTGGTATCCAGGAGAATTTCGTAATGCGAGAGATAGAGGCAAAAGTGTGATGCAAAAAGGCAGAGGGCTCATTGTATCGCCCTGAAAGAGGCCCCTCTGGAAGGTGACGTTGTTCGTTGTCACTCGATAATTTCCAGATGAGATAGTAAATCTAGTTTTCCAAAAGGGCATCTATCTCTAAATTCATCTCACTATGTGTTGATGAACGTTCAAGCTTTCCAACAGACAGATAGTAAGTCTATGAGAGGTTGAATCGTAAGCTTTCCGGTAGTCAATCCAGACAGGACGCGCTGATTGGCTGCTGCATCTTTGCAGGCGCACCTGTCAATTAGCAGGTTCTCTCGGAAGCCTGCTACACCTTTTTTCGAGCAACGTTGTTCATACATCTCTCTCCATACAGGCAACAAGTAATTTGTCTGTAATTCTCAGGGTTGGACAAGTTGCCTTTTATTAGTAGGAGTATAACGCGTCCTAACATCAGCCACTGCGGAATCGGCGTTTGCGACTTTAAATATGAGGTGAATATGCGGGCCAGTTGTTGATGCATAGAAGTAAACTTCTTCCACCAGAAGGTCTTGATACCATCTGGACCTGCCGAGGAAAAGTTTTTCGTACCCCTCAGTGCTTTTTTCACCCCTTTGGCAGTGATCAATGGACATTCCTCCTCAGATGTTATGAGGTGGGCGCAAAACTACTTGAAGCTGACGATATTATCAGTATCTTCCTTGAACTCTGGTGTTTTCGGGATCTTGTATACCTCTCTCCAAAAAGTATCTAGCTCGTTGGGCTTCGGTGGATTTTTGACAGAAAGAGGGAGATCGCTGAAGAGACGCGACGGGTCAACGAGAAACTCCTGATTTTACCTGATTCATCTCGCCTTCTTCTGTATTCTCCTTCTTGCGTCAGATAACAGTCGTATTTTGTCAACAATATGTTGCTTCATTGTCAGCCGCTTTGACTTGTTTAGTGTGTGATTATAGATCCTCAGTTCTTGGGCGAACTTTCGAACTGTCTTATACATCCAAACTTCTTGTTCAGTTGATGCAAGCGTCTTTTAGTCTTTTGATGCATCGTCGGTTCTATCCTTCGATTTGAATCATTCAAAGCTCTCGCAGCACCACAGACTGGACAATTGATGGTCCAGAGGTCAGAATCCTTCGAGATATCCTCACGAAGGGAGGCATCAATTTCAGCTAGATCTTGGGGCTTAGGAGGAATCTACATGTCAATGTTCCTCCTTGTCCTGAAATCGCGATCATCTCTCAGAAGGTGCCTGCTTTTCGCGGTTGGTCTTAATGTCGCTTCCATATCTTCGTCTGCAATTTGTTCAACAAATATTCGGTTAAAGTCACTGGTTTGTAACATTGAAGCCATACCCGCGTGCCACAAATATGCCAAGGCACTTGCGAGATGGATACAGAAAGGTTTCATCCTTGGGTCGCTTGGTGTTCTCAAGACACACACATTATTTTTGTAATGTATTAAGGTGGTTAAAAATCGCAAAGATTGAAGAACACAATATGCACTTACAAATTGTTGTTCCTTTTTGAAAAAGAGAAAATTAGACCAAATTTATTTCAGATCGGGCACACTCTGAATGCTGAATTCACAGATTCGTTTCCAGGCAGAATATGCTGTTTCTCAAGGGACTTGAGACGATTCATATTTCACCCATTACACATTAGACATAAAACTTTAAACTTTAAAACATTGAAGGGGACTACAAAAGACTGCATGAGAATTATGAGATTAGTATTTAGGATAGCAAGGGATTGGTTTGTTTTTCGTTTTAAGTAATAAAAGTGATACTCAAATGCATGTAATTCATTACGAAACATTCAGTAATTGAATCAATGTCATCAATGGAATTATTAATCCTCCCAACCCCAAGTGCATTTCACTGTAACATCGGCATAACATTTGTACTCTCCCCTCCCCCTCCCCCCTAATAGCACGAAACGTTCCTGGAACGTTCCACAGAAACCTTCGAAATGTTTCAGCGGCCCGCCGTTTGGAAACGTTCCAAACAAAAATGACCGTTATTGTTATTATTATCGATAAATATCGTGTGAACCGTGAGAAATAGGTCAAAATCGATGTCCGTTTATATTATTAACATCATATTATAGTGTAGTATATGCAGTACTAACAATTTAAAAATGCCATCCATTTTTACCTATCTCTTACGGTTTACGAGATAATTGTTGTTAAAAATAAAAAAACGGAAGGTTGCTTTCAGGTCTCAGTGGAACATTCCTGGAACGTTCCCAAGCGACGGACATTTCACACGTGCCAGGAACATTCCTGGAACGTTCCGAAGGTTCCGGCGATACGTTCCAGGAACATTCCAGGAACGCTTCGTGCTAAAAGGGCCGTACTGTTATAGGCACAGCGTAAAGATTACAATAGTAAGTGTAGAATGTTCGAAAATAATTATAAAGCATTGCAAAGAATTGCATGAATACTCCATGGGATTGTATGATGTATTAAGATAGTATAGAGATTAAATCCGAATTGCATGGGAAGGGATTGTATGCTTCTAGAATACATTGCATGGAACTGCAAGAAAACATCTAATAAATGCATTAGCAATGTTTATCCTTTTACGCTAATGAACGATTATGAATATAATAATGAATTATTGTGTATACAGTGTATTGTTCGTAATTGTCATCGAAACAAAAATGCCACTAAATAAATAACGCATACTATGTACATTCTATAAAGTACGATTTTTGAACCACCCTTTTATGTATGCTATCCATTATTCATAATTGAAGTATAAAGAAATACTCTAATATTTAAGCAATTCGCCTTCTTAATGCAGCAATGTTTTCAAAATATATCTTCAATTACAATAATTGTCACGCAACACGTAACAAATAAGAGCTATATTTCAAAATGTTATTATTTTTTTACTGTTACATCGTTTAGCCAAATCCCTTTCGGGGCAAGCGTAACCCACTCGGTGCTAGGCCGTTCTAGTCGCGGATCAAGAATTTTATATGAGAAAAGTAAGATTGATTGGTCAAAGTTACCCAACTTTTGAAGGCTAATTTCTTGGCTTGTAATGATTATGTCAAAAATTAAAAAATGAATAGGCGTAGATTCATTATGGAAAAATTAATCTATGTAAAAGAATTGAAGTAAACGATAAGCAGCTATTAATTAATGCAAGAAATGAACAATGAAATGTGAAGAAAAATCTTTGAAGATCAACTGGGATTACAAATATTAACCGAATTTTTCTATCTATATGTATAGCAACGGGGGTCCGGCGAAGAAAACAACAGCCCGCAAGACCTTCCCATTGTTACTATATTAGAGTCGGTTGAGAAAAATAAAAATTTTGTAAAATTTTAATTAATCGAATTTTAATAGGCTGCATTAGCTTCATTATATTATTGCAGCTTGACCTTCCATGCGACCGAAAAATTTCTACCACAATCAACCTTTTTTTCTAGCTTTTTTTTAAGCTATCTGATGCCTCGCTTCTGTCACTGGTCAAGACAAATTTTTTTTGACGTCCAAAACACCACCGTTAGAGGCGTGCTTATCATACTTCTGTCTCTCTCGCATACTTAACTCGAAGTTCCCACGCTAGTGCATAGCCCTCTTGAATTCGGAGCTTGCCAGTCTCAAGAATTACAGTCATCAAATTTTCCATAAAAAGATTAAAACTGCCATTTTCTACAAATATCTAGTGAACTGTGGAAGATAGGAAAAATGGACCACATTTTCAGATTTGCCACCCAAAGAACATAATTATTGTAGGTAAATAAACTTATTATTATATAAAAATAAATATCATGAAGATAAATAATATAAAAATTCTGTCAAATATAAAGCGGATTAGTGATGAATAGGGAGTGGTCTAGATAAGGTATGAATTTGGCTACGAATCGTCTAAGATAGGATAACCACTGCGAGCATAAATATTTAAACAACAAAACAAACTTCAGACTGTCTAGACATACACAGTGTAAACAGTGTAAAGTTTGTTCCGTAAATTGCTTTTTTGTAAATTTAATACTAGGATCAGCTGAAATAGAAAGCGGAGTACAATAAATATGATTACCCCTAGAGATCCTCAAGGGAGAGTTGAGACGCGGGGTACTCAAATTCTGATTGGTGCCGCTGTACCGGAACCGGCTATTCTACAAATGGCGCGATTTTCAAATGGAGTGTTCATTTCACAACAGATTTAATACAAAATAAAGAGAATATCATTGAACTAAACATTTAAAATAAACGAAGTGTAATTAAAAATCACTTTTAGGCATATATATTATACACATTTCCATAAATAATATTGGTTAAATAAATACATTTTGTAGGTTGGAAGCAAAGCTTTGGTTCGAAAAGCTTATACATACAAATAAAGTAAACATAAATTGTAGGAAAGGATGAAGATTTAAATGATGAAGTTTCATAAATTCATATTCTGAAAATAATTGAAAAATCAGTTTTAAGAAAAATGCATACATTTTTTTTAAGAAACATGAAATAAAGGAAAAAGTAACATGAGTGAAAAGCTATTATTATTTCACACTTAAAAACGATATGGACAAATAAAAAACATATCATTGATATGTCGTGTGCATCGCCATGCTTTTGCTGGAGTACTTTTTATCAATATTTTTTTCTTTGGTCTTAGATTGATTACAAATTCCAATCTGCTCGATTGATATTCTGAATTAACAATTCTCGAAGTTTGGGATCTCGTGCAATTTGTTTCAGGAAAACCCCGTTTTTAGATGAATTATTGCCGTATAAAATATAGCAATTTACCATTTTTGCAAAACACTTATATCTCACAAAATATTATCAATATTTTTCTTTGGAAAGTAGGTTATACACAACCTCTTTTTCACTTCTTCATTGATCACAAAACTCGCATATCACACTTCACACATCATAGCTTCAATATAAATAAACTAAGAAAAATAATTTATAATAAATAATGGGCCTGCATTACGCAGTTTCCATTTTTTTAAACTTTTGCTTAAATACGAAAATTTCTCGATGCTCGCTCGCGTGCTGTCACGTATTGCGCTACATGTCATTTTTCAAACTTTTCGCGCCGCAGTGAAATATCAAGTTCCGGTACAGCGGCGAGCATTGGAGGGGGAAACGTGTCTCAACTCTCACTAGAGGATCTCTAATTACCCTCAGTTATGATCTTTTTAACATAAGCGCTTTGATACAACTTCAAAGTTTTTACATTCCTATCTTTCTCGCTATTTGTATTCCGACAAAACACTCAGCTTTTGAATAATCAATTTTTAACATGCGACCAAGTTCAGACAACAAATCATTCCTTCTTGCTACATCACTAGAAAAAAACGATTCCGGCATCTAGACGTAAAATCAAATACAAAGTTACCTTTTTATTTATCAAGTAATACAAACAGAAATCTGCTTTTGATTGAATTAATCTATACGCACTTAGAAATTCCTTTATCTTTTTATTCCATTGCCTTGGTGCTTGTTTTAGTCCATGAAAACTTTTCTGCAGTAGACAGACGCCATTATCTATCTCTGATCCAGGGGATTGTTCCATATCAATTTTCTCCTTTAATTGTCCATATACAGACGCAGTTTTGACGTCGAACTGAGTCATTTCCAAATCTTTCGCAGCAGCAATTCATAGCACCAACGTTATATTGCTATATGTACTTTACAACAAGAGAAAAAGTTTCCTTGGAATCTTTCTTTTTCGGGAAGCTTTGAATGACAAGGCGAGCTTTGAACTTCTCAAATGTTGCATCCGATTTTTATTTCTTGCTGAAGATCTACCGGTTTAAAATAATATTTTTATTTTCATACCTTAAAATCTAAATCCACGTTTTCAGCCCAAAGATACAGGGGCAAACTTGAATCCATAAAAGATTCTCCAGATTCCACCAGCGTCCTATTTTGTCTTTCCAAAATTCTTTCTGTTCCGGTGCCCTTGGAGTAGTAGTTTCCTGCTTACTCCCCTCAAATAGCAAAAATTCTTTAACAGCTGCATTTGCAGAGTTCTGTCCCACAATCAGTTCTCAATCTTTTCATGTTGTGCCCATCAGCTTGAACGTCAGCCTAAAATTCCTTAAAACACTTCAAAACTTCATTTTCATCTTTCAGAAAAAAGACAAAAGTGTACTTGGAAAAATCACCCTTCAGTATAACAAACAAAAAATTTTATCCTCCAATCGATGGCTGGTTTATTTTTCCACAAAAATCAGCATGAAAAATTTTTTCAGGTCATACAGCACGGACGGCTTCCCCTTTCGGAAATTTTGTTCGATGTTGCTTGCCCAATACACACCCCTCGGAAAATGAATCTTTTTCCACGGAGTAATCAATTTTTTAATCCTTTACAGTTCAAATTTTTGACATGTATCGTAGAGTTTTAAAATTTACATGACCTAGACTTCAATGCCATTCTTAAAAAGTTTCTGTTTCTACCGTTTCAGCTACTGCCACTGGCTGAAAATTCACTATGTAAAGTCTTTTATTGTGTCTAGTTCTATCAGCTGTCAGTCGACTATTTTTACAAAAAGTAACATTTTGACCTACTTCTTTGAGAATGATTTCCATACCTCTTTTCAATGAACATCCTATCATCTTCATTTTGCACTTCAACACCAATGTCACCTTTTCTTTTCACACAGAGATAATTACCATCTCCCAATAACACAGAATATTCATTATTTGAAAATTCCTTCAAATTTTTGAACCACTGTTTTCTGAACGACATATACTCAGTTGCATCTGAATCAGCAAACCATATGTCTCCATTAGTTTGAGCCATGGAGTTTCCGCACTGAATAATTCAGCCGAACTTCCAGAATGTTTTTGAGAATCTTAATACATAGTCTTTTAGGCCACCAAAGACTAACTATTTTTCTGAGCTATTTCCTTAGTGCAACAATCACGTGCTTAATGACTAGGCTTTTTACAGTAGTGGCACGAGCCTTTCCTTTTCCCGAATTTTCTCTTTAGTTAGTTTGTTTTTATTTTGCGTAGATTGCTTCGTCTTTTACCTCTTGTGATAAATTCAGCTCTCGCATCTTGAGCAGGCACTCTTCGTTGACTCAATGATCTGTCAATTTTTTAGCTATTTGATCAGTTCTAGGAACAGCGTACGAAGCTGTACGCACGTTATCAAATTTTGGTGGTAAGATGGACAAAATCTTAGCTTTGACAACTGCTGCCTGCTCTCACATGTTCACATATTTTAGGCGTTATGACAGCGAGACAACTCTTACAATGTTATACGCTACTGAATTATTTGGATCCATTTTTGCAATGATAAACAGATCCAAAAGCACTTGTACAGACTAATCACTCTTTTCAGCATGAATCGTTTGTAGTCTTGCCCAAATTTGCGCTGCTGTAGAAAAATCTGTCAAATATTTTAACTGATCCAGTTCATGACTTCACTTTAAAAATGCCTGTGCTGCAGTATACTTTCTTCCCACGCAGCAATACCTATTGCATCTGCAGGCCTTGGAGTCGATCCATCGAGATACTTCTTCAGCTTAATCGCCATCATATAAATTTGCATTTGACGTTTCTAAAGGTGGTAATTTTGTCCGTTGGAACGATAATTATTATTAGATTTGATGATAAGAAAGATGAAATTTAAGTGGAATCTGTAGAAAAGACGTTACCTCAAGGAGGTGAGGAGAGAAAATCGATCTCGAAAGGGGAAGAAGAAGAAACACAAGAAGTTGAAGAAGGTAACCAGGGGACAGCCTGGTTAAAAATGCTTCGACTTGAGTTCATCTTCAAGACGGCGATGTCTGGCTGCATTTCAAAACTGAGACAAGACAGCATATGCAAAGGATTCAAATTGACGAATAAAACCTTTGCAATTGATAAGGTGGTCATTTTAATTTGAAAATTCAGAATCTCTGGGTCGGAACGACTACAACCGTGAAAATTTTAAAAAATAATTTCAATTTTTAGAATGCCATAAAACCTAATCCCTTTTATATTTCCGATTTCTTTCAATTTGAAAACACCTCACATGTGCATTTGTTGCTAAACGTTTATTTTTAAGCCTGCTGGCTTTAAAAAATTGACTTGCTTACACTTCCATTTTTCACAGAATTTTCTTAAAGCTAACCCTTAAATAAAACTAACATCCATCCATACCTTATATCTAAGACCGCACGCTCTTATCGCCTTGCCTTCCTCGCTTCGCCTCGCCTCGCTCGCATGTCCCTACTTTTCGCATTGCCTCGCATTGCCCAACTCTGCTTCCGCAGCTGATACCTAATACTTAACTACTATTTACAATATTTACAGATTACTTATATCTACTTCCTCTCCTATTTACAATATTTCCTTGTCAATTCCTCTTCCTCCTCCCTTCTCTTCTTCTCCATCTTACCCAAGACTCCGTTCTCCCATGCTACTGCCCTTTTGTCCCCCCTTCCATGCATCAATACCCCATGCTTATCCCACCCCTTTCCACCTCTACGCGCCTCTCCAACCAGTGCACCACTCTTGCATCCCCTTCCCACATAGTTCACACATACTCTTCTCCCTAGAGAGCCAGAACCTATTAAAACCCTCCATGCACCCAAATCTCATCCTCGCTATAAGTTCCTGACTTACTTTCTCTCCTTTCTCACATAAATATTGCGCTCTCGCCCTTGGCATAATCCACACATAGTTCCCGTTAAACCTTGACTCTCTTATTCTCTCTTCCCCTACTGTCTTTTCTCTCTCCATGCCGTTTTTCTTAACCAACTCATATACCTTTCTTCCTTCTCACTTCATCCATCTGCAGTCCATTCGTTCCAAAATACCTTTCCCTTCCAACCTCCATCTTCCCACCCCCTCTCCTGTTCTCCTTCTCCCAACAACACTCCCTAACCAGCTTACTTCCCCCCTCTTCCAAAAATTTCTCCTCATATTTACACGCCCGACTCCCCGCTAGAATCATTACACTCGTTCTCGCCGTCTCCCTCCTGACAATATAATTAGTCGTATTCCTTGCCAACCCCAGTGTCCACTTTGCATACCTCTCCTGTGTCCTATTTACCTCTTCACTTTCTTTCCACCCCCACACCTCTACTCCATACAATAGCACACTCATCACAAGTGAGTCAAACAATTTCATTCTCCTTCCAAAATCATCTGCGAATAACTTCTTTCCCAACCCCCACACCTGCCTCATCACCACATTTGCCCTCCTCAATCCCTCCTTTATGTGACCATCCACTTCCCCATTCCTCCGCAACAAGAAGCCCAGGTACACAAACTCTTCTACCTCCTGCAGTACCTTTCCCTTCCACTCCCCAACCTTATCCCTTCCCCTCATTTTCTGAACACCATAACTTTGGACTTTTCCGCATTCAGCTCGAACCTGTTCTTACACAGGTATCTTCTCAACCTCTTCATCATCTTCTTTAAGGCCTCCTCGCTTCTTGCCAGCAACACTATGTCATCTGCATACGCTAGTGACCAAATTCTAACCCCTCCTATCCTGAGGCCTCCTACCACCCCGGCCCCCAGCTTACTTCCCATATCCGCAATTAAAATCGCAAAAAGCGTTGGGCTAAGCGGACACCCTTGCCTTAACCCCCTATCCATTAATAATCCCTCCGAAATCCCCTCCCCCCTCTCACCTTATCTTTGGTCTCTCCATATATCTCCCTTACCCTCTCGATCAGGCCTCTCTCCACTCCCCTATCCTCCATCGCCTCCCACAACCTCCCCATATCCACCGACGGAAACGCGCCTTTTAGATCCACAAAAAACGCTTACACTCTCGACCCCTCCTTCACTAATTCTCTATCCACCACGTGCTGCAGAACGTAGATATTGTCCATGGTACTTCTACCTGCCCTAAATCCCGCCTGCGTCTCCGGCAATACTCCTTTCCCCTCGACATCCTTCCGCAACCTCTCCGCCACCACCATCGCGTATACTTTATACGCCGTATTCATTAGCGTAATCCCTCTATAATTTTCCTGCTTATCATTATCTCCTTTTTTGTACAGAGGCACTATTAACCCTTCTCTCCACCCTCGTGGGAATCCCTTCCCCCTCCATACGTTATTCACTACCTCCTTCAGTCTCTCCCTAACCTCTTGTATACTAAACTGCCATGCTTCGTTCTCTACCCCATCCAGCCCTGCTGATTTTAACCATCATCTCTCTTCCTTGAATCTGAGCCCTGAAATGATTCTTCAAAAAACTCCCTCCACTCCTCACTCCCTATCTTCTCGCTTATCCCTACTCTACGCTTCCTAAACCTATTTATTATCTTCCAGACGTCTCCCTCTGTCTTAACATTTTCTAACTCCTCCTCCAGCTCTTTCTCCTTTTCCTGTTCTTTCTTCTCACACATCAATCTAAACCCCTTCCTTATTTCGACGTACTCCTCCCTTTTCGCAGTACCCTCTTTCCACTTCTTATACTTACTCTTCACCTTCCTTTTAATCTTTTTGCATTCCCTATCCCACCCCGGCTTCACCATTCCTTTCTTCTTCTTTTTGAATACCTTCTTTTGGACACACCCTTTCACCTTCTCTTTCAGATCCTCCCATATCTCTTCCACTGACTCCCCTTCAAAGTGTACCTTTTCTAACTGCTCCTGATACTTCTCGATCGCCTCCCTCGTTTAGGTCACCCTGTCCCCTATCAATACTTTTTCCCCGCCTTGCCTTCCGCCACCCTCCTCTCTTATCCACAGCCTTAACGGCTGATGGTCTGATTCCACCCTGCCCTCTACTTCGAATTTGTCCGTCTCCTCCCATCCTTGCATATTCATGACCACATAGCCTATCACTGATACCTCTACCTTACTTACATATGTGTATTCTCCCTCTTCGTCTCTGGTTGCCAGACTATTCGCCACCGCCCAGCCTCTACCCTCCATCCAGTCCCTTAGAATTTCTCCCTCCTTATTTATTATGTTATCCTTCGATTTCTTCTCGAAGCGTTCCCCTTTCCTGTAAAGTCCCCCTTTCCTCCCCATCCTCGCATGAAAGTCCCCACCCAGTACGACTATACCCTCCTCTCTTTCGCCTAGAAAGTCTTCCACCCTGTCTTTAATTCCTTCCGTCCCATTCTTATTGTACACTGTCACAAACTTACACGTAACCCCTCCTATCTTTACTTCCCGCATTTTCACTGCCTTCCCCTCTTCCTCTCCATGAACTTTTTCCTCTAATCCATCTCCAACCCCCGTTATAATTTCCCCACTGGCCCTTCCTTTCTTCTTCACTCTGACCGCCTCCTGGAGTCTCCACCTATACCCCCTTGGCAGCTTTGGCTCTAGTCTATCCCTTTACTTTCTTTCTACCCACGTCTCGGCCAGTCTCACAACATCAAATTCCTGGATATACCTCCAGAACTCCTCATCCTTTTTCTTTACCCCTGCTACGTTCCAGCACAGCACCTTCACTACTCTTCTCCCCTGCATTACCCCTACCCCCCTACTTCCTACGAAACAAATCCCCCTGCACTTCCTACAACACCTCTCTCTCCTCGTCCCACACCCACATCTTCTCCTCTACTCTTATTTTCTGATATCCTACCTTCGTCGATCCCGCTTCTCTCCTCTCCCTCCTAGCCCTGTCGTACAGCATTCTCTGCACATCCCTTTCCTTTCTCGTTAAATCGTGATCGATGAAATCTCCCTTATCCTTTATCCTATCCTTATTTCGCATTACACCCAACTTTCCTTCCCAGCTCTCCAACTCCACAACCGCCACTTCTTTCTCATTTCTCCCCTCTAACTTAACTTTCCCTACCCTGCCTTTATTCCACCCTATGCTCTGTAGCAGATATTCCACGCCCTCCCTTTCTTCCCCGCTCTTTAGCTTCAACCGTCTTATCACGATATTATTTCTCCTGTCTGCCTTCACTTTTCTCTCCATTCTCAACTCCATTGCCCTTATCCTTTCCCTATCCGCTCTCTCCTCTTTTTCATTCCTACGCTCTTCCACTTTCTCTTCTATCATATTCTCTACTCTCTCCCAAATACCTTCAGTCTCACTTCCCCCACCCCCGTCTCCTACTTCCATTTCCGCCCTGCCATCCACCTTCTTAAGTCCCCCCTTACGCCCTCCCTCAGCCCCCTGATCTCGCCTACCAGCATTCCGAGAGCCTCCTTCTCTGACTTTCCTTCCATTTGGGGGGGTGGGGGTGGGTGAACTACGTGTTCTCCCGCTTTTTTTAAAAGGGCTCTCTACCTCGCTTTTTTCCGGACTCTCTTGGCTGTCTCTCTTCCTCTACAAGAGATCCTCCCCGTCACTTGCGCTGGACGCTCCCTCCCTTACTTTCTCGCTTCCTTCGTTCCCAACGTTCTGATTTCTCCCTCTCCCCGACGCGCCGCTCGACACCGGACCACGCACTGTTGGCCGTCGTGGCTCGTGGAAAATTTCCTCCCCGTCAATTTCACTAGCAGCACTGCTAGCACTTTCACTGCTCACCTCCCGTTCTGCTGCCGGTAACTGGGACCTCTCCATGCAGTACACACCGCAGCCGACAGTTTTCTCTGAAGAATCGCCGCAAAATTTTCCCTTTATTTCGCTTTTTTTCTATTCCTCACACACCTTCCACACAAATTCCACAAAAATGTTCAAGAAAACATCATTGGCAATATAATTTCAGCAAGGTCAGAAGAAAAAACAATTTTTTTTCATTTAAAAACACCTAAAATGTGCATTTGTTTATATAATTTGTTCATAAAGTAAACAAATCATAATGCAAAGTAAATTTTTTTCAGAAAACATCATTTCAAATATAATTTTAGCAACGTCAGAAGAAAAAACGATTTCTTTACATTTAAAAACACCTAAAATGTGCATTGGTTTATATAATTTTTTTATAAAATAAACAAATATCGATGCATAGCGAAATTGTTCAAAAAACATCATTTGCAATATAATTTCAGCAAGATCAAAGAAAAAATCGATTTCTTTTCGCTTAAAAACGCCTAAAATGTGCATTTGCTTATATAATTTGTTTATAGAAGTAACCAGGAAGGAATAAGAAGGAGACCGATCTTCGTACATGCGATTATTTAGGAGCAACGGCACTGTAAGTTTTAGGCCTGTAAGTAGTAATCACTCTTCTGTGAGTGCGCAAGCGCAACGTGTCCTCTCCACACGCACGTGAAAGTGCGAGTGAGAGAGCTTCTAAAAATAGAGTATGTTAGAGAGGTTAAGCTCGTTTGTTGATCATCATACAAATGATACGAAATAAATCCATAAATATAAAATTTGTGAAAGAAGTGTGAGCCATTTATGGAAAGAAAAAACATAAGTAAGTACCTTTTGAAACTAAAACGCGACAAAGAAATTATGGAATTAACGTGAAGTTTATATGTTTTTCGGAGCGTAATCGTAAGATACATGAATATTGATCATACCCCGTAAATAATTATATATTAACCACTTTTATGATGCACTCCTTTTATTAACACAATCTTATAAAACTCTTATATCACTTAACTTCACAGCGCGAAAAAAATTGCCGGTTGCAAAAAGAAAACAAACTCGCATAACCTGCTAAACATACTTTATTCTGTTTATTTTCCAAAGCTGTCTCACTCGCACTTTTATGTGCGTGAAAAGAGGACACGTTGCGCTTTCGCACTCACAGAAGAGTGACTACTACTCACAGGCTTATCACTTACGGCCGCGGCGCCGTTGCTCCTGTCAGATCCGAAAAAGTTTCCCATGACAATTCGGTCTCCTTATTGTTCCTTCGTGGAATTAACTAATTATATTCAGTCTTAAATTATAATGGCCACGTATCACCTTAACGATGAAAACAAGCAATTTCAGAGCAAAAATATACTTTGAAGACGAATATCCCTTAACGTCGATTATTTGTTAATACAATTTGTTTATAACAATTAACTTTACAAGTTAACCTTTCTTTTCTTTTTTATACATCTGTGCATTGAATTCAAGTGAGGGGAAGTATAAGAAAAATTTTTCCTAGAAGATAAAAAATGAAATTTTAAAAAATCAGCACTTTTTCGCTTTTTGCATTAACACAACAATTATATAAACGAAGAAATAAAAAATCTACTCTTACCATTTTGTATAAAATTTAGTCTCGAATTTTTCAAAAGAAAAAAATCTCAAATCGGTGCATAATTGTGTTCTAAATGTCATTTTGAACCTCGTTTTTATATTTCACCCCACTATGCGCTGGCCTGTCGATGTGATTTCGTCGTGCCCTGTGGCCACCCATCTCGCGGTCGTGAGACGTAGCCATAGGTGTGATTTCCTGCGGTTGTGCTGGGAGCTGGTGCCTTGGAAGTGACAGTACTACGTAAGCGCGATCTCCCATCCACGCGCGATCTGATAGCCAGGCTGCACAAAAAGTGTTCACGAGGCAGGTGCAGAGGTTCACCTCGACAACCGGTCACAAGACTCACTACTTTGTACTTGACTTGGCAGGTTGAAGGATTCACCCTTGAAGCCGAGTCTATAATTTACAAAGTTTTGCGCCGTAAGTCGACGCTGTGACAATACGATAGATTTGTGAGCTCACCTGAAATACATCACACTATATTTAAAAGAGAATCAAGTTAAGACACATTTTGGCCTAACTTCCTTCTCAGCTAAGACAATGGGGTGATAGTTCAAACAGTTGACTCTTGAAGCCGGGTGGAAACATGTCAATGCAATAGAGTGTGGGTATATATGGGAGACCAAAATTAGAGCTTTGATCTTTTCAGGGTTGATTTTAAGCTGTTTCATCTCTGACCGTTCACATAGCGCATTAACATATTGCTTTACGAGAACAATAATCTCTTTGATATTATCAGGATTACACTGGGTGTACGTTTGGAGATCATCCACAAAAAGCATATGAAGTGAGTACTTCATAGCAGATCCAACATCATTTGTGAAAAGTATAAATAGTAACGGCCCAAGCACTGACTTATGTGGAATACCGGTAACAATATTACCTCAGTCCGATCTCTCACTGCCTAATCCAATAACAGATTGTTGACGACCACAGAGGTACAATGAGAATCACCTGAGTACTGAAGCCGATAATCCATAATTCATTAGTTTTAATAACAGAGGCTTATGAGGAACCACATCGAATGCCTTACTGAAGTCAAATAGGAACATAATTATTAGCAATCGGTTATTACTGCCTTTTCAAATGCCATAAGTGACCTTAAGTATTAGCGTTTGTGTACTATATCCATGTCTATCACCGGACTGATAATCACTCAAGATGTTATAGGGACCTTATTCCACTCTCTGGGAAAAACAGAGGTTTGTAGCGATGTCTTAAATAAGTTAGGTATGTGTTTAAAAAGCACTGGCAAAGCCTTGATAACAAAACTTATGGACTGTCCATCAACTCCTCTATCCTCCATCGGTATGTTCTCCAGGCTCTCAATTAGTGAAAGTGGAGTTATATCTTGGACATAGAAATTTTTATCATCAAAATCAAAATTTGGGAGTTCAATGACCCACAATTCCGTTATATTATGTGTAGAATCACCGCAAATAGAGAGAAAGTAAGCAATAATCTCATTTACGGAACACACAAGTCACAACTCTTCACAACTAGGTTTAACATAACCCAGAGCCCTTAGTTCCCTCCACAGACTTTTAGAATCATGGACACCATCTAATCTTGCAGTATTATAGAAATTCCTTGCCTCTTTAGCTTTAGTGTGACACTATTTCTCAAAGTCTTATAATTATTATACATATCCAGATCTCCCAATATTTTTGAAACTTATACACACGGTTCCGCTCTTTCCTCATATTGCTTATTTCATCCGTCATCCAGGAACAGAATCTTCTTCGTGGGATAAACGACCTCAAGGTTGCAAACTCATCCATGGCCGCATTTAAAGCATTACTAATAAACGTTTGTTTCTCATTAACAGAAAGGTAAACATCAAATTCACAACAATCCACGTACTGCAATCTATTCAGAAAAGCATCCTCATCCATATTACGAATATCACGATATGATTTTATGACTTGAGAAGCGATGAAAATTTTCCAAACATAGTCAATCCCGATGAGTTCATGTTCAGCTACAAAAGGCACTGTTTATTGATGGGATGAAAAAACCTTTCTCTCATCATCTACGGCATATAAATCCAACCACGTATCAGATATCGGAGTATGATGCGTTGCAGCATACGGCACTATAAATAAGTCAAGCGAGTCAAATAATGCTTTTATATACAAAGATCTATGTTACCGATTATTCAAATGAAAATTGATATCACCCATAACTATGATATTTTCATATGCATGATTGAATCTCAAAAGAGAAGATTCAAAATTATTTAGGTATTCTGCATGAGGTCTCCTATAAACAACAGAGAGTAGCAGCGGTGACATTGCTTGACAAGAGATTTCCATTATAATGAATTAAGATTCATTGAAAACACCATTTGATGTCTCCAATAATTTGATATTTAGATCATTCATGGCATACCCCCCCCCCCAAAACGTTAAAGTTAATATGCGATTTCAGTGAATTAGTATTAATGTGACAAATTGTCAGCAGCGAGCTATGAGAGACAGGATTATAGTCCAAGACGTCACTGCAAGGCAGGGATTTACGCAGTTCAGGGGTCAGTCATTCATTCATGAAATCAAGATCGCTCTCGCATCCAATCCAGATCACTGGATCCTTATCTTTTCGCCTAACAAGGATCACATCATTTATCTACCACACATACTTGTAAGATAGTAGCTTCACTTTTTCGCTAGTTAGACGAAGTAAGTTGGATGTGGTTGCAGGGAGGTATACACTGACATAAAGACAAGATTTTCCTAGATCTGAACGTACTTCACTAGCAAACAGTGATTTCTTCTTCTTCATGCAGGAGATCATCTCATTTCTAGACCTGACCGTTGAAAATCAAACCAGAAGTAGCTGCAGTATGTGAATCAGCAGATGTTTTTGAAGTAGGCATTCAAGCAAAAGTTCCTGACGTTTCAGCCGCTCCTAAGGCAGATCCCTGAGCAGCGCCGATGATGCAGATAATGCAGAAGGCATCCTGTGTACATTATTTATCTCAGCTGGTACAAGAGGCACATGGAAGGACTTTGAGACAACACAGACAAGATCAACAAGATCTTCCCCCTCCTTCTCAATCAGTCCAGCTATTACTACACCATCCTCACTTTGCTGGCATTCTGTTCTCATAATACGCTGATACACTCGTCACTGATCATCCTGCATTCTTCTAATTTGATCTTGTAGAGCTTCATTTTCCGTGGTAAGTAGCGAGACTTGGGTATGCAGTTCAGCATATTGAATCGAAATCGCTTGAAGCTTGAAATTATTTTTATCAAGCTTGAGCTGCAACTCAGGAAGCCAATTCACTCTTTCTCTGACTTCATTGATGTCTGTACATATTGCATTATTGTCCTTTTCCAAAGATAGAACACTAGATTTGCAGTCATTAATTGCGGACAAGAGCTGACCAAACTGACTGTTTGATAGCATGCTACTTTCCGACAAGACACTATTGTTATCATCCGAATCCATTTCAGTACTTGAGTCACTGAGACTCGTCCCACCTATATTTCCGATTGCTTTTGTAGTAGTACAAGATGCATTCTCATTTTCGTTCCACCTTTTAACAAGCCAATTAGCAGCATTATAGAAATTATGATTTGAACACTTAGAATTCGGATGAAAATACTTTATGCACTTAGTACAGTACTTAGCATCCATGATGATAGATTTCTTGCTTCTTGTGGTTTATAAAGTTTTAAAAGAAAGCCATTTTTATGAACACTGATATCCCTATCATTTAAGTGATGTGCATTACATTCAAATTTGCATAACAACGTAACCACATTTAACCAAGCATGACCAATCATTACAATTATCATTACAATATTATTACTAGATGTAACTCAATCATTACACGTACATATATACACGTCCTTACGAACTAAGTTATAAGCAGAGATTTACACACAGTCATTATACTAAAGCTTTCACTGTCAATATACAGATAAAAAAGCAAGCATCACTTTGGGTAAATTACTAGTAACACACTAAAAACTACCGATAATACCGAATAATACAAATAAAAGAAAGTCACTATAAAAAAGAAATGGAAACAGTCACTAGGGGAATCTAGTAGTTTTCAAATTATAAGATAGCGAAGACAGCTTTAATGTTCTAACGACTCGCGCATCCACCAAGATAGCGGCAATGGTTTCATTTTCAATTCACAATGTCTACCCAGCCCTGCATGCTGCTGTCATACTGGCTCACGATCCTCCTACCTCACCCTGGTACAAAGCATGCTGTGCGCACATAGAAGCCTGAAAGATATTTTAAGTAAGCACGTAATGCACCCTGTTGTATTCAAGGAGACGATCACGCATTTCCAGAGTTCATGCCAAAGATGAAGCCCCAGTGTGAGAGCTTGTCTATTTAAACATAGTTTAACACCCAGATGTTAATGCTTTGTAACAAACATATTATTCAAAAGCACAGAGTAGCGCAAGCTTGAAAATGCTGAAGCAAAATAAAGGCCCCAAGGGCCAAAAAGCGTCAGGTAAAAGCTTTTAAGTGGAGCGGAAATTATCGTGTGCATTAGTGCTCACAGATGGAGAGAGAGATAGAGAGACAAGAAAGAGAGAGAGAGAGAGAGAGAGGGGGCAGACAGCAAGGCAGAGAGGGAGAGAGTAAAATCGAGAATATATGTAGTGACGTCTAGATCATAGAAATAAAGAGAACAGAGTTTATGTACATATTTGAAATCTTTATTTTTGCTTCCGTGTATCGAAGCATAATTTCTACATGAATTAAAGGTAAATTCCAATATTGAAGAATAGAACCTTTCAATATATATTGTACAAAAATATACAAAATTGTTTAATCATCAACAGAGATGAGCTTTTATGACAAACAGAATGACCCTCTTTTGTTAGGGCAGGTATACTAGCCCTGGCGTTTAGGCAACCTCCTTACTGTATCAAGACATGAGATCATGTCTTGAGACACGAAATATTGTGTGAGCTCTTGTGATAAAGTCTGCCTCCGTCTCAAAACTGAGACATCGAACGATGGCTTCACTTCGTCTTTAATATGTCTTGATTGGGGACAAGTCAAGTCGGAGCCAAGTGGGAGAATTTTTACTCAGGAAAAGATATTTACATAGTTTTAGACATAGAAATGGATGAAACCTGGTTATCTTTGAAGAAGAAATATTAAAATACGGAGAAGTACTGAAGAAGAAGTAAATCCCGTTCCAAACAGTGGGCGAGGAGAGGTTATAACAAAGTTATAAGCACCCCACTTTCATGCGGCTCTGAGGGCTGGAGCAAATTGTGGGGAGATGAGTCACGTCAGAATCACTTTTGTCAGTAGAAACATTTACAGGACTTGAGTTATTTAAAAAAAATGTTGTGTTTTGTCGCCCAACCTTAATGTGCACTCACGAATGCGATGTCGATCTGGGGATAAAATGGATTAATTATGGGGCTTAGGGCTCTGTCAGGGTCCCGTTTGATACCTGGCGGCTTATTCGACCCTTTCTATTGTAAGGCGCTCGAGTTCGAAATTCGGCGGGGCGTTGTGGTGTTCAACCGGAGGCTACTGTATTATATTGCGTTGGTACGTTTAAATTAAATTTCCATTTAAACCAGCCGACACTAAAACTTGCTGTACAATTCTGTATAGAATTTTGGAATAATTTAATAAAGTACGCTACTGCGTAGATATCTCAGCACCTATTAGACTAAAAAATTGCTAAAAAATGAAAGTTTCTTTTTAATATACATACTCTAAACATGAAAAACAAATTTTACAAACGAAATAAAACTTTTGGTTAAAAAAAATTTTGGAAACGGCCTTTTTGGACAATTATGTGTGTAGTCTACTTGTCAATGTAACATGCTTTTTTTCTGTTCTTTTAATCAAAGAAATTCGTATCCATCTTTATACTTTTTTCAAGAAAAAGTTTTGTTTGCAATCGAATATGTATCAAAGAAGCGTCTCAAATATAATTAACACTAGAAATTTCCTGAACCCTAAAATTTCCAAACAATTTATTATATCTGAGAAGCTTCTTTGATACATATTTTATTGCAAACAATTTTTTTCTGGAAAAAAGTATGCAAATAACTACAAATTTCTTCAATTAAAAAACAGAAAAAACGCATGTTTCATTGACACGTATACTCCATACATAATTGTCCAAAAAGGCCGTTTGAAACATTTTTTGTAAAGCGAACTTTCATTTTGTATAGGAAATTTCTTTTCCTTGTTTAAAGTACGTATCTTGAGAAGAACTTTGCATTTTTTTAGACATTTTTCAGTCTTATAGGTGTGGAGACATCTATGCAGCAGCGTACGCTATTAAATTATCCTCAAATTCTATACAGAATTGCATAAACAGTTTTAGTGTCGGCTTGTTTAAATGGAGATTTAATTGAAACATACCAACGCAATATAGTACAGTAGCCTCCAGTTGAGCACCACAACGACCAGCCAAGCTTCGAACTCGAGCTCGAGCACGAGTAGGATCACGTGTGTCACAAATAAGTTAACATTTATATATTAGGTGTATAACTTAATTTTTACCTTCGTTTCAAACAAATATTTTATATTCTAAAATATATAAATACCAGATCAATCTTCGAAATATTGTCCATTGTTTTCGATACCCTTGCGCCACCACGGATGCCATCGCGAAAGAAACTTGGAATCTTCGAGCCGATAAAACCATCGGCGAATTTTCGAACATCGTCCAGAGTTTGGGATCGCGTATGTACCAAAGCGTGTTGCGTTGACTAGAACAGGTGATAATCGAATGTGGCCAAGTTTGGTGAATATGCCGCGTACTGGAGAACTTCCCAGCCCAAGTTTGAAATGGTTTGCTAAGTCGGGCGAGCAACATTAGGTCGAGCGTTGTCATGAAGCATCATAACTTTTCGGCTTCCTTGCCCAGTAAAAAACCTTCTCTCATCAAGTACCTCGTTCAATTTGATTAATTGTCGGCTGTAACGTTCTGCAGTAACTGATTGACCTGTCTCCAAAAGCTCATAATAGAGTACACCCTTCATATCCCAAGGCCATTTACTGGGCAAGGAACACGAAAAGTTATGCTTCTCCATGACAACGCTCGACCTCATGCCGCTCGCGCGACTTAGCAAACCATTTCAAACTTGGGCTGGGAAGTTCTCCAGCACGCGGCATATTCACCAGACTTGGCCACATCCGAATATCACCTGTTCCAGTGAATGCAAAACGCTTCGGTAGATAGGCGATCCCAAACTCTGGACGATTTTCGAAAATTATTCGATGACTTTATCGGCTCGAAGACTCCAATTTTCTTTCGCGATGGCATCCGTATGTTACCTGATAGGTAACGCAAGGTAATCGAAAACAATGGACAATATTTCGAGGATTGATCTGATATTTATATATTTTCTAATATGAAGTATTTTTTTGGAAAAAAAGTAAAAATTATGTTATACACCTAATATATATATATATATATACCGGGTGTCCAAAAAGTCCCGGGACGACTAAATATTTCCTCAGGTAAGATATTTTTCAGGGCGGTCAAGGTCATTTTTGAAGGAACTTTCAACAAGGAATTCAATGTTGACCTTTATTTTGATCTTTACCATGACCTTCACGGTCATTTCAAGGTCAAATTGATTTTTTTAAATGGGAACCTCTATTTTGACCCCGGGAACAGAGAGAGCGGAAAATTTTACGTCCAGATATGACCTTGACAAATCGAAAATTTGACCTGGAAAGATCAGGGCAAGGTCAAACAACGTACAGCAGGATGACTCGACCAGCATGCATTTATGAAGAAAATATTCAACGCAAGAGTTGTAGCATTTTATACTCTCGATCGATTGGTGACTTTGACCTTGTCTATGACCAGAACCTTCACCAGGACATTTTCTTCAAAAATGCGTGCCAGTCGAGTCATCCTGCTGCACGTTGTTTGACCTTGCCTGACCTTTCCAGGTCAATTTTTCGATTTGTCAAGGTCATATCTGGACGTAAAATTTTCTGCTCTCTCAGTTCCCGGGGTCAAAAACAGAGGTTCTCATTTAAAAAAATCAATTTGACCTTGAAATGACCGTGAAGGTCATGGTCAAGATCAAAATAAAGGTCACCATTGAATTCCTTGTTGAAAGTTCCTTCAAGAATGACCTTGACCGCCCTGAAAACTATCTTGCCTGAGGAAATATTTAGCCGTCCCGGGACTTTTTGGACACCCTGTATATATATATATATATATATATATATATATATATATATATATATATATATATATATGTATGTATGTATGTATGTATGTATGTATAGAATGTACGTTGTCGCCTCCGTGTAGTTGGCTCTACGTTGTCACCTCACCTATTTTCCACAGTAATATTTAAAGCTAGGATGCATATATTCTTTAAGGGGGGCCTTCTAAATAGGTTTCTCAAAAGAGGGGTAACAATTTTCCATTCTGAAATTTTATATATATTCGTAGTTACACTAAGTATGGCCAACGGCCATACCACACTGAAAACCCCAGTTCTCGTCAGATCACTGAAGTTAAGCAGCTTTGGACGCGGTTAGTACTTGGATGGGTGACCATTCAAGAATACTGACATGAGTGCTGTTGGCACATCGTGGGTGTGGTGAGCCCACACTTGTAGTTATTTATAACTACAAGAAAAACCTAGAAACACTACCCGAATCGGGTAGTGTCACGCCTACCCTGAAAGGGAAATGGTTTAATGGTATATATATATACACACAGGTACGAGTCGCCTCACCTGTATATATAGAAGCGTATAGTCTCTATACGTTCTCACCTCAGGCGGTGTTGCCATGTCTGGGAGGTATGTTCGCAATGCTCTTACCTGAATCCATGCCTCCCAGATATCATCGTGATTTGACGGTCAAGTAAAATGAGGTAATCATTGATTCAAGTTAAGAAAAATAATTGTTTAAACAATTTATTATTATTTTTAAGAATATTATCTATTAACAATGCTATAAAGTTCAGGTTGTTTCTGAAATTTTCAACATGTTGTTCATTTCTCAATTGAAATAAGGCAATACTTTATATAATTGAAAAAACTAAATAGTTTAAACAAACCATTATTGTTTATAACTGTCTCCGATAGTATTGCTGCACGGTTGCGATTTTTAAAAATATTATCCACTTTTGTTGACTTTTCAACTACATTTAGGTAATAATTAATGCAAATTAACAAACATAATTTTTTAAACAATTTATCATTATTTTTAATAATATTCTTTCTGAATAATGCTATAAATTTACAGTTTTTTCTGAAATTTAAAATTTTCTTCAAATTTTCTATATGGGTCATATTGAATGTAGGTTTTCCTTGAGAGCCCTTTTACTGAAATTAATATATTTAAAACATTAGTAAAAGATTAAAAATGCTTAATTAAAAAAATTGAATACTATCTTTGGAACACTTCTTCTCAGTGTTTATTTATTATTTCTTCATAACTATTGAGTCAAAGAAAAACTGAAAAGTTCAGAAAAACCCGAAATAAAATTTGAGTTGAAAATTCGAAAATTTCAGAGAAAACGGCATCTATCGAGCATTACTGTAGGAGAATATAGTTATCAGTAATAATAATGTTAACACAATTTTTTTTAAATTGCATCAATTATTAACTCACTCGTATTGACAAGTGGACAAAAAGTGGCAAATTTAAAAAGAAAACCGCAACTTTCTAGCATTATTTTAAGAGAAGACATTTGTAAATAATAATAAATGTTTTGAACAATCATTTCTGTTAAATTTAATTGATTATTGCCTCCATTTAACAGAAAAGTTCAAAATTTGGATATTTTAGAGAGAAAAAACGCGAAACTGTAAATATCATTTTATTAAACGCAATCCTTTTTTTGTGGATTCAAACTAAATAGCGCGCGATATGTATGACAATTTGTTAAAACGAAATTTGGAAGATGCTAATAAACATATAAGTATTCGTTTTTGAGTTTGGCACAAAATGTTTGATTTTTTTCAAAGAACAATATGACAAATTTGAAACTATTATTTTAAACAAGTGAAAAATAAATTGTGTATTCACCTGCAGCCTATTCATGGTATTCCTCTGGTAAAAAATTTCAAGAAAACAAAATTTTATTTTGTGATACATATTAAGGAAAAAATAGAGGCTGGACATTATGATTGCTTAGTCAGAGTGACAAATTCTTACTAGCTTCGAAAATCTCTAAACCATAAGCTGAAATTTCTAAAGTAGAGGAAATAATGTATGGTATTTTCTGGTAAAATAAAGGAAATTTGCAGTAATCTTCAGATTTGATGTCCTCGTTATTAATTGATGTCGAAGCACAGAAATAGGAATAATTACCTATTAGATACTTTTACTGTTAACAAAAATTAAATCGGAAAATAATTGCTATGCATACAATTGTAATACATGCGTTAAATTCGCCCCTAATATATGCGAAGTTTTATTTTAACAGAGTGTCCACTTTACATTTGTAAGCTTTCAAAAATCTGTCGTCTTGATATTTCATAAGATAGAAATTTGAAAGTCACATATTTTATTTAAAACTGCTCCTAGAATCTAGTGAAGTTGTTCAAAATATCACAGAATATATAGAAAAATTGTAATTGATTCGTAAAGCTGATTCCGAAATTTATTTATCGCAGGTGTGATGGTAACATTTGCTACGTTAACACTTTCAAAAATGTTCAAGGGGCAAAATAAAAAAATCGACGAAAACGCATCCCAAAAAATTACATTCTTATTTTGAATAACACAGCGTTTTAAATACAACGATTTCTTACTGCATTCGTCTCGGAAATATCTCGGTGTGCTTTTTTTTGTTTGAACAATTTGTCAAACAATTACATTATTTTTATGTTCATGCAATTGTTATAAACAAACTAAGCGTTGGATCGAAAAACCAAGTACACCATTGCATTCGTCTCGGAAATATCTAGGCGTCTTTCTTTTGTTTTAAACCATTTGTCAAACAATTAGAGTATTTGTTGTTAAGCGTGTATTTGTTGTATGCCTGTAGATATGTATTTGAAACTTGTAATTCATTTTGAAAAAAAAGAGTCATATCGAAAAAATGAAAACACCTTTAGATTAGTTTTGGAAATATCTCGGTGTGCATGTTTTGTTTTCCTTTTCAAACAATTTGTTGAACAATTACATTAATATTTATGTTTGTGCAATTGTTATAAACAAACTAAGCGTCGGGTCAAACAACCAAGTACACCATTGCATTCGTCTCGGAATTATATGGGTGTGATTTTGTTTGCTTTTTTATACAATTTGTTAAGCTATCAGAGCATTTGTTGTTCAGCGTGTATTTTCTGTATGCCTGTAGATATGGATTCAAAATTTTTGTAATTATTTTAAAAAAAAGCATCCGATCGAAAAACTAATTACATTACTGAATTCGTCTCGGAAATATGACGGTGTCCATTTTTTGTTTGTTTAAACAATTTGTTTAACAATTACACTATTTTTCATATTTCTGCAATTTTTATGAACAAAATAAGCGTTGGGTCAAAAAACCAACAACACTATGGCATTCCTCTTGGAAATCCCAGTTCCATCAGTTTTGTAAAATTTGTCTGTGTAAAGCAGATGGAAAATATCAGTGTTTTGTCCACTTTGTATAAACTATATAAAACTTTTTCACCTGGGGATAAATGTCACATTTTTCTTACATTTTAATTTTTTAAATTACATTTCGAAATAAAAATAAAATGATTCAATATATATTTATGTGACAAATAAGTTGAGAAAAGGGTTATTTAAAATATTGTACACACATCCTAATTAATTTGAAAAAAACAATGAGTGACTTATTTCTAACCCAAAAAGTGACTACATGTGAATAATTTTTTTTTTTTAATCAAAATAATTCATTAAAATTCGATAAAGGTTTGCTTGAATTCGGGGCGAATTCGACCAAATTTAGGAGTTTGAAACAATGCAAATTAAATTGGAAAGAATTTAATTTTTGTCTTATTACCATAAGTGAAATATCGTTGAAATCGCCAAAAAACGTAGATTACAAATATAATATTATTAAATTAATAATTGTAAAAATAAACAATTTTCATGTTTCGTATTTCACTCCTCATTAGTACAAAGGACCCCCCGCTGGCAAGGGTCGGCGAAAGAGAGCTCCTAAGAGAAACAGGTGTCGACTAGACTAGGTGAAGTGGTGGGTGTACCTGAGCTATTGAAACTGGGCATTATAAATAGTGCTACTACACTAATATAATTTCGGGGTTTCCCGGCAATAAAATTAATCTCTTGTCAGTTTGGGTTCCAGTTTGGAAAATTTCGATCTAGTTTATTACTCTAAAATTTAAAGCTTTTTAACTTCGAAGACGCATAAAATCAATTTAAATAACAACATTATTTTAAAAATTATAGTTTTCTCATAATTCTAGTTCTAAAGGCATCGATTTATAATTTGTTCAATTTTTAATACATTTCAATTGGGCTTTAACCCTTAAATGGTAACGTCATTTTCGACCCCTTTAAACGGTATCGTCGGGTCAATCGTGTCTGGCGCTTTGAAAAGTGCTCTAAAGTGCTCTAAAAAATTCCACAAAATTCATGAAATTTCATCAACTATCCTAGTATAAGGACGAATCACTATATTGCTGATTTTATCATTTTTTGAAACAATATAATGAAATAAACAAATAAAAACGTGAAGAATGCACCATTTTGTCAAAAAAATCATAACTTAGGATGTAATTAATTTTTTTTTTAAATCAAACGGGAAATTAAAGGGTAAAAAAAGTACTGTAAGAAAAAAAAGATTGAGATTCTGTATAAATAAAAGGAATGCTTAAGCTTTGAGCATGAAAATCAAGTTTTTTCAAAGTACGTATAAAGAGGTAGAAATTCCAATAAAATTCCCGTTAAAAAACTTTTGGTCAACTTTAATTCATCAATTTATAGTCAAAAAACATGAGGTTTCCGAAAAAATTCAGAAATTCAAAGTGCAATTAAAATTCAGGTTAAAAAACTTTTGGATAACTTTAATTTATCAATTTATAGTCGAAAAACATCAATATTTGGGAAAAAAATTCAGAAATTCGAATTTCCATTAAAACTTATCTTAAAAAACTATCAGGTAAGTTTAATCCATCAATTCATAATAAAAAACATCAATTCATAATAAAAAAACATCAGAATTTTGAAAAAAGAATTTTAATTACGTTACACTTTTCGCCAACGCTAATGGTATCGTCGGGTCACTCGTGCATTTCCGGAATTTCGACTGTTTTCTACAAATGCTATTTACGGACTAGAGTGACGGCACTTGGGGAGCTTATAGCCTATTAGTGTACAATTATTTAGAGTATAGTTTGGGCCTGCCTCCCACGCTTCTCTCTAAGCTAGCAAGGGGAGAAGATTTGGTCAAGGCACGAGTGACCCGACGTTACCATTTAAGGGTTAAAAATTGCGCTCAAATTGGATATGGAAAAAAATACAGAAAAAAAATCTCACCAAAAACATGTCATGCAAAAAATTTGTCAAATTGCACAGTAGGAATTTGTGGAATTAAAGTTGGCCAAGTAATTTGGAAAAAAATAATCATAATAAATATATACAGAAGTTTTTTATAAAGTGCCGTATAGACATTTTTTAATCAAAATAAAGGGATATTAGACACACTCAAAAAAATGTCTGGTTAAATCAACCAGAATTCTGGTTAAATATGCCCTTACTATTTTTTCTGGTTTGAATAACCAGAATTAGGTTTGAATTAACCAGAATTCCGTTTAAATTACACAGAAATTCTGATTAAAATAATCAGAATTCAGACTTCTGGTTGATTTAACCAGACATTTTTTTGAGTGCATGATACAAGTGAGCGAGATCATATCATACCATTAATCTCCGGTAGCCATTACATTTTTATTAAAATCATTTTTTTTATTACATTAAATCTCGCCAAGTTTTATAATGTGTAACAAGATAGGTATGCTCAATTCCTTTAATTTAAAGTAAAATACTAATCTACTGAAAATATAAAATTGAATTAATTGTATTTATAATTTTCGTCAAAAAATAATTAAATTTATTGAATTGGTTTTTTGTATAGTTGAATTAAATAGTACTATCTTATTCAATTGAAATTTTGATTGGATTTTCAAATTTCAATCAAAAATGGAAAGAGTGGCCAGGTAATTTAAAAATCTTATACTTAAACAAATTTTCATTTTAGGTCTTTATTTGTGAGCGATTGAATAATTCAACATTGAAGGCGCTTAAAATTAAAATTTTTAATAAGAAACGTTTTTAGGGTGGCCTGTATTTTTATAATTCGTAGTGGCTAGCCTGCCGGCGCCGGCACGGTTGTTGGTTGCCGGCTGTTTTTTCCCATCAGGGTGTGAATTTCCGACAGCGTGTAGCGATGTATTTTTATGCACTTATGACGAATATGCCCATGAAAATTGCAACAACAAAAAATCTCAAGGTCAAATCTTTAAAAAACCACGTTTTTAAAAAGAAAAATGTTATGTTTACAACATTTTTTAAAACCTCGTATACTGACGTATTTCGATGCCTTGATTACGAAAATGGACATGAAAATACCTGCAAATCTAATTTTCAACGTTAAAACTTGAAAGAATTAGGGTTTTTGCGAAGTTTAAACACTATCGGTACCGGTAAAAAGCATATTTAAATCATACGGAAAGGACTGGCACGCATTTTACAGTGAGGCCATGTAATTTAAGAGTTATTTTGTTTTCTGCTTTTCACGTTTTGGATGCAACGTTCTATGTATATATCACACTTTATCATCGATTTGCGACTCAAGAATTACGATTAACGACCCGTGGATGCGGGAAGGCACCCATGTGACTGGTCACAGAAATAATGTTTCATATATATTATAGACAATTCTTGTAATTTAAACGAAATATCGATTATTTGCCACACGCGTGATTCAAAATTAATATTAATACTGTCACTTTCTTCCTTAGGGTTGAAAATTCGATTTCCGGATCCGCCCTACAGGCATCTCAAGTCGAATTTTCGATTATTGAAATGATGAAAAATTGTATGCATGACTCGGGCCGAGGCAACGATTTCACGAGTGTGAAGTTGGCTACCCGAGCGAAGCAATATACTATTTCAGCATAAGCTTTTCTTGATATTTCTTATTTTTCAAAATCCTTTCAATCAAATAATAAAAGCGATAATTTTTTACTCTTTTTATGAGCAATTTTCGTAATTGAAAAGAATAATCGGTTATGTTAACCGAAAGTCATATTCACACCGAAAATACTTGATCTACGCTCACCGTATTTTCATGAAAATAATGCTAACAGCTATTTTTCTTTTTAAAAACATGATATTTATCAGGTTTGACCTTGGAAATTATATTTTCAGGTATTTGCATGACTGTATGCGTAATTCGCTTTTCGCGAGAAACAGCCGACAATAACCTTTATAATTTTTGTCTCCCGGCTTTCTCTCGATTCTCCTGCTAAGAACTAATCTTATCTCCTGGTTTGGAAAAAAATATGCTCCGTTTGCGAAATCCACACTTTTTCACATATGAAGAAATACAGTTGTCGATAAGCATCAGCAAACTCTTTGTGCAAGAAATCTATGGGCTTTTAACAATATAATAAGTATGATAAGGAAATTTTTGTGTCTAATAAAGGAAAATACACATATGTGTTTTATTATATAATAGCTGCGAAGTTTAATTCATTTTGAGTACATTCAAATGGTTCATAAATTAATAATTTTTAAATTGTCAATAATACTTTTTAAAATTCAGCCAATGCAATTCTAATTGCAAAATTAAAGTTTATGAAAGGGAAACATTTGAGCACCTCAGAGCAAAAGGAAGACTCCCCAGAGTCGAGAGGAAAAGCGAGACAATTACCCGTGTGGAAATTTAAATCCGGGCACTATAAGGTCCTGAAAGGATTGCCGTATTATATTTAAGGTCCGGATAAGTAAATCCTATCAGGCCCTTATGGTGTTCCGTCACGCTCGGAATTAAAAGGGCCGTAATTGCCTACCTTATAAGGTCCATGTCAGGCAGCCTTTTTTGTACCTTTAAAATAATTAAGGTCCTTTTCAGGGCCGTCATTATTTCGTATCGAATCCCTTACTTATTTTTCAAATGAGAATGAAATAAATATAAAAATATGTATGTTGACTTCCAAAGTTGATGTTTTATTAAAATACATATTATTATGTACAATAATGTATATTAAAATCTTTTTCAATTCTGTCAAGTATTATAAAATTTTTCGTATCCGTACAGCGCGCGTACACAGTCGCGACTAACAAAAATTATACAACCGAGATATCCACATTAGGGATATCTCGCAGCAGCAAAAGAGTCAGCTCGACCGTAAGTGCAATAGAAGAGCCTCGCCCTACAGCAACCACCTTTTTTATCACGGTAGCATTCATGCCAAGTAAGTATGATTTTCGGCGCCTCGACTCCTGTCTTAAACACTCGACGCGCCGTTTCGACTGCGAGAGAGGCAAATCGTTGCGCGCCCTGGCGCACCACAGCCGAACTTTTGCCCAAGGCGGCAAGATTCAAATCTTCAAATTTTGAATCAAATCTTTTTGTGTCAAATCTTTTATCCATGAATCGTTGTTTATCATTCATATCATTATGAGACTTAGATATATGAATATACGAAATTATTCATTAAAGCTAGAATAAAATAATTATTTGTTCAGCATAATACATAATAAATAATTTACGATATCAGAATTTGATTAATTATTATTTATAGTGATTAATAATGCGATGAAATTGCAATATTATTATTTCAAGCATTTTACATAGCTGAGCACTGTAGATTATTGTTAAACTATTGTAAAAAAATCTAATATACTAGATGAAAAAAATTCAACATGAATTAATCTATTTTCTCCTTTTTTTACGAAAGCGACTATTAATCATTATCATTATTATGAAAAGTTTCAATAAACTGCGTTACTTAATAAAAAGGGCAATCTATCCGGGCTTTATTCGTACCTGATCAGGGCCGTAAATACGGCCTTTTATCAGATTGCCTTAATTAAAAATAAGGCTAGCCTATCCGGGCCTTATTTGGACCTGACCAGGACCGTTATATACATTTTTAAATCAGGCAACCTTATCAGGGCCTGGTACGAGCCTTTTTTTAAATAAGGCTAAAAAAGGCATTTTCCGCACGGGTATCGTTGCGCTGTCTTACTCTTCAGGCATTCTGCGTAAGAGTTTCTCTTTCTAACGGTACTTGTCTCGTTTTTCCTCACGGCTCTGCGGAGTCTTTCTTTTGCTCTGACGTGCTCATTTAACATCCAGAGACCAAAATAAAAATTCAGTACTCGAAAATTGTAAACATTCAGGATTAAATAAATTTTTCAATCAGGTATCAATTTCAGTTATTTTCATTTCTATCTATTTTAATTTTATAATATACCATTTTTAATTTTTTAATTTCAAATCTGTTAATTTTGAACATTTTTTTCCGAACTATTATTTATTTTAGAAGTTTTCCAAGAGAATATTTTTCAAATTGAAATTATTCATTTGTCTAAATCTTAACAAAAAATCGGACAATTTTTGAATATTACATTGAAAATTACAAAAATAATAATAATGTAAAACAAGAGTGCTATAATATAATGCCAATGTTTGAACTTGCTTAATTTTAATCTTCTTAATTTGAAATTGCTTATATTTACATCTGAATTTATTAAATTTAAAACTGACTATCAAGGTTCTGATAAGAAATTTGGAAATATTTAATACCGAAATTGTCGTGAAATTTTTAATATTCGAATTGGCAACTACAACATTGTGAAATTTGAAATTCCAAACCTCTAATAACTAAGAAATTCCAAACCAAAGATTTTCGAATTCAAACTTTTAAAGTAAATTAATTTTAGTTTGGATGCCTCCAAGATTCGAATGTTCCAGAATTACGCATTCAAAACTATAATTTTGAATTTATATTATATTCATTTCGCAGATGGTCAATATATATTGATAATAAGTATCATATCATACAGTATGGAGTAAATAAGTGACCAGATAGATTTTTTTACTCAAAAATGTCAAAATTGTGTCATAAAATTTTTAAGTATGAAGCTTATGTGCATTCCGAATTAAACAAATTTTTCAAGTAGATAAAGCTGAATTTTTTCGCATAGAAACAAAACAAGATTCAATAGAGTTGACATGTTCACCATTTCCAATGTGTTGTGTACATCTTAACACGTGAAGTAAACTTTCGTTGCAGGTAAAGATTACTCTAAAATCGCTGTAAAGATTACATTTCGTTTTTTCTTTAAAAATTCTTATTTATTTATCGCAGGCTTCACAGTCTTTTCCCTGTTCCCCTATTTTTTCAATTTTTCACTGAAATGCGAACTGAATAATTAGAACTTAATAAGAAAATGTAAATATTTTTTATTGAAATTTCATTCTTTTGGGTTTAGAAGTCTACTATTAAGTTGTTGACACTGTAAAATTCCCGACTTGGAAAGTTCACTTATATTCAAATTCCCGAATCGGAAAGTTCCCGGCAGAAAATTGCCGAATTATAGAAAATACTTGAACTACAAAATTCCCTCATTATAAAATTCCTGAATTCAAACAATAATTGAAGACTTGTTCTTTGATAAATACTATTTATTGAAAAAAAACAATTATCAAACATTTTTATCAATTTTTTTTTAAAAATCTTTAAAGCTTTTAAAAATAATTGTTTGAATATAAAATTAAAATAATTGTATGAAAATTGTATAAAAAATCTGCCCTCTGCGCCGGCAGATTCTAATCGAACGCTGCGCGCACGGATCGCTTCGCTCGCAAGTTTGAGCGCGCCGCGTCTGTTGCATCTCGCGCTTCGCGCTCGATAATGCATTTACCTCGCGCTGCGCGCTCGGCCTTTCTACTTCCTTCATATTCGTGCACAGACCTTTTATAATTGAAGGTAAAAAGCATCGACAACTGTCTTTTGGTGATTGTGATTTCTCTTTTCTGAAAGCTTCTTCAGCTTTAGCGAACACATTCTCATCACTTATTTCGTGCTTTACACTCGATTTTGTCCAAAGTGCGCACTCTTCTACATTATGTTCAAATCTATTATACGAAATGTATATTATATTTATATCTGTACCTTGGCCTTAGATTGCTTATTCAGATATTGCAAAATAAAGTATAAATTTTATTTATCATGATTCCTTTAATATTTTCACTTCATTTTGTATTAATTTGTATTCTCAGCTACCCTAAAAATGTATTATTTCAATAAATTTATATTACAATTCATGAATGCTTTGATACTGAAGAAAATTTATTTTTATTGTCTTGTTTCTACAATTGAAAACAGTGCTTATAATAAAAAAAAAAACAATTTCATTAATTGAAATTTAATTGCACCCTGTGTCATTTTTCTGAAAAATTAAATTGTTTATTTTGAATGTTATTGTTTAGGGTTGAACAAAAAATACGCATTCTGTCCAGAAGTGATCAATCAAAAATCTACCCGCCTCAGGGGCACATTCTCATCACGCACAGTTCGCTCTGTTTACAAACTATTTGTCGCGACACTTTTCTGTCCTGGCATACTACTCTAGCTTCCTTCACGTCCAGGCATTTTTTCATGCAAGCTCTTGTGTTTCTATGGCTTCTTATGTCTCTACGGATTAATATCTCATTCACAGATTTTAACCATTCTTTCGGCGGTCTACCTCTGGGCATTCTGTCATTTACTTTACCTTTATACACATGTTTGGTCAGTCGTTCATCTTCCATTCTTTCAACATGTCCGAACCATCCTAACTGATTTCTTTCCCATATGTCAACTAGTGCCTCTCCTGTACCACATTCTTTGAGGAATATCTCGTTTCGGACTTTGTCCATTAGTGTTTTCTTGCATATTGTGTGCAGAGGTTTCATGCCAATCGCGTTCATTTTACTCTTGCCCTTTTCTTCACATGACCATGTGTCGCTACCGTATAGCACAGTCGGTACAAATATATAATTATGTATGGCCATTTCAGCTTTTTTTGATATGTTTTTATTTATGAGAATGGACCCTGCTCTACCGATAACCTTCTTACCCTCATTTATGCGCCTATCTAACTCCCCATCTATTTCTCCATCGCTAGTGAATAGGCCACCCAGATATACCTATTTGTCAACTTGTTCTAATCTCTCATCATTTAGGACAATGTTACACATTGTTTTCTCACTTTTTCCTTCAAACACCATGACCTTTGTTTTATTTACGTTAATCTTGAGGCCCATGTTCTTCATGCTTGTATTAAGTATATTCAACATTCTTTCAAAGTCCTCGACTGATTCTGCCATAGAAATCTTGTCATCTGCGAAAGCTAACCCACGTACCTTCACTGCTTCGAGATCTACACCCTCTCCGTTGAAGAGGGCCATTCTTAGACACTTATCCATAAATATGATAAATAGCCTTGAGGACATAACGCATCCTTGTTTCACGCCTTGCATAATATTGAACCAGTCACCCAGTTTCCCATTAACCGTTACACTCGATTTACTACCTGTATACCATATATTGTTTCTATTGCTTGTAGGAGCCATCCATTGACTCCGTACTCTTCAAGCACTTCCCAAAGTTGACTTCTATTTCCCTTGTCAAATGCTTTTCCTAGGTCAACAAAAGCACAGAAAACTTTCTTTCCCACTCTTAAGCTTTTTTTGTGATCTGTCTTAAGCTTAATATCTGACCTGTACATGATCTTCCTGGCATGAATCCACTTTGGACGTCCCATATATTTTCTTCTGTAATTTTCATTACCCCGTCTCGATACATAAATTTATCAATTCGCACAATAGACCAGTGGAAATAGCTAATCAATTAACAAAAATTCCGAAGGTCTTCAAAACAATGGTATATTTGTTTTTTCATATGTTGAACATAAAATCAAATTTTGCAAACCGTCATCGGGTCGGCAATTTGTTTAAAAAAGTTAATTTGCAAAATTTGCCCTCCATTGCTCGATGAAAATTCAAAATATTTCGCAAACTTGAGTGAGTAATTATAAACTCAGTCTCTATACTGTATTAAATTTGCAAAACTTTCGTGATGCGGCAACGTTATTAATTATAAACAAATTATTATTTTGTTAATCACTCCCCAGCGAAAATACCGAAGGTTTTGCAAAATATTGTTTCTACTTTTTTCCTATGAGAAGAAACTATTATATGATTTGCAAAACTAAATACATAACGCAAATTATCGTTTTTTTAATTATTGTTAAAATTTTCGCAATTCGTCTCCGAAAATTCCAGCGAAAATTGCGAAGGTTGCGTTTTTTTGTATCATATGTTAGAAATTTTGAGATCTGAAAGTTATTAAATTTTCAAAACGTTGCTCGGCCGGCAATAATATTAAAATTGCAATTAAACATATTAGTTACTTTCGTAAACTAGCCAAAAATTACAAACATTTAGCAAATCGTACTGAGTGATAAACAACTTATCACCAACGTTATATAACATTTTAAAACTGTTTACAACTTGGAAACATTATTAATTATGAACAAATTATTATTTTGTTTATCACTCCCCAGCGAAAATACCGAAGGTTTTGCAAAATGTTATTTCTGCTTCTTTCCATTGAAATAACACTATTACATGATTTGAAAAACTGTATGCATAACGCAAATGATCGTTTTTTTTAATTAATGTTGCATTTTTTTGGAATTCGACTCATAAAATTCCTGCGAGAATCGCAAATGTTGCGTTTTTGGGTAGCAAATGTTGGAAATGTCGAAATCTAAAAAATATTAAATTTTCAAAACGCTGCACGACCGGCAACAATATTAAAATTGAAATTAAACAAATTAGGTACTTTGTTAGACTAGCCAAAAAATACAAACATTTCGCAAATCGTACTGAGTTATAATTAACTTAGTACTAACATCATATTAGATTTGCAAACTGTTTACTACTTGGCCACATTGATAATGATAAACAAACTTTTTTTTAAAATTATTCCCCAGATTAAATTCTCGGGGTATTGCAAAAGGATTTTTTCTTACTATTGAAGGGTTCCATATAGTTTGTAACGGATTTACTCGTTTTTTTAATTGAATAACGCAATGTGGGATGAATACTACGATCAATTTCATTATATACAATTTTCGAGGTTTTTTGAAGGTTTCTTTTTTCTTTAGAAAAGTTTTTTTAAAGTAATAAAATAACTGCCGGTGTAGAAAAAAGTGGAAAAATTTGAAAAAAAAAAACGAGTAACAATATGCAATTCAGGAATTGCGTGAAAATTTGTTGATAAGTGTATATATATATTTTTTATAATTGTGATAAGGTAATAAGTGCATGATTAAAAGTTTCAATTCATTTTGAAAATTAAGACAATTTGAGAGACATTTGTATATTATAAGACAAGTTTGAATAGATAACGATGTTAACTGCCATTCTATGTAACTATTTAGTGTTTTGCATATCGAGGGACGAGAGACGACAATTTTTATAACGCATCTACCGTAATTTCAATTTGATATATCTGTGGAACGAGTCAAGAGTAGCATTTTTGCCCTAAAGGTTTGAAACTGTACTTTCAACGCGCTCCATCAAGCATCAAAAGTCTAACTTCCGATAACTGAGTTATGAAAACAAAATTTCTATTATAATATTCAGAAATTAAAAATTGTTCAAAAATTTATAGTTTTGCCGTTATTGATTGAGATAGTTTACCTTTTTTAATTTTTCAAAAGTCATTCGTGAGTTCTTGGGTTTTTCTGAATTTTCACTGTTTTATAACTGTTTTTTTCCGACATTGAAAAAAAAAACTATTATTTCCATTGACACTTTTTCTTGAATTCCTGTAAAAAACAAAACAAGTTGGGAGGTTCCTTTTGCAACACCTTGAGAATTTTGTAATTGGAACTTTGTAAAGAACCATTTTGCTGTGAAACTATGCAAGATACGAGAAAAGATGATTCCACCAAAATTATGCACCTAAAAAAGATCTACAAATTTCTTATCATTCACTTTTTGATATGATGCGTAGTTTTTGTTTTATTCGTAAAAAACAGCATTGAAAATAGAAAAATGAAATTTTTAGACGAATAAAACGAGCTACGAAAAAAATGACAGGAACAAAATTTGTTCATCCAAGGAAGAGGTACAAATTTGTTGTGAATCATGTTTCGATAGGATGCGTAGTTTTTGTTTTATTCGTGAAAATAACATTGACAGTAAAAAAAATCAAATTTTTGAAAAAACAATGCAAGGCACGAAAACAGATAAATGAACAAAAATTGTGCATTCAAAAAAGATTTACAAACTTGTAATCAATTTTTGTTGTAAGAATATATTCAAAATGAAAAAATTAACTTTTTTGAAAAACGGCACAAGCTAAAATAAAATTTTAACTAATAAAATTTGTCGCCTAAATTATATCATTATTTTTCATTTGAAATCAAATAAAAATTTAGTAATTTGTATATGAAGAACATATAACACGAAGCACAAAGTGCGCGCTCAGTGTATTTACCAAATCGCGCGCCGTAAGTGCGCTCTAACTTTTTTGTTTCTATCATACGGTGCACCTGCTCGGTGGGTTTCCTGTCACCACTACGTAGCGCGTCCTCAGGTTGCGGATAGAGGAACGGCCCGTGAGGCTGAACAGCCCCAAAAGTTAGCTGCGAATACAAGAATAAGCAGTCGCGGACAGCCGATAGGAACCAGTCGTGAGTGTGGTGAACCCAGCACTGGTAGAAAATAGGTACATGACAACCATGGCTTGGGGGACCTCACCCATTCGCGTTCATACGCAATGGGTGGGTTCTGGCAAGCCGAAGTGCAGCGTGTATCCACCTAGAAACTCTACCCGAAACAAAACTAAAAATCTTGTAAGGGAAAAACCCTGCTGCCCCATTGGACACCGCAGCGATGACACTGCCCGCAAGGGATGTGTGGAATGATTCGCCTGCACAGGGCCAAAGGGGTATTGATGCCAGTAGGCGAGCTGCCTTGCAGGGGGATGTTAGGATACGAGGATGAAACTGTAATGTGTCTGACGACAAGTTGACACGGTCCTTGTCAAAGTCGGAAAGCTCCCATACTTAGACCCAGAGAGGTATGGGGGTTATCACTTCTGGGACGGTGGACTCACCTACGATCGGAATAGGATCCTAACGTGCGGATTTTCACGAAACTATCATGGCTAACTTGCAACAACAACAAAATACCGTAAAATATCTAAGGGCGGGAACTCTGAATGCGCGTAGTCTAAATACTGGCGGATTTAGTGAACTCATTGAGATAGCAATCAAATACGATACTGACTTAATAGCACTTCCAGAAACCTGCTGGCCGGGCGATTTCGCGTCAATTTCTAAGGATGACTATACTTTTCACTATGGGGGAGCGAAGGGGTTCTGACTGGAAACCGGTTTTCTCATTAATAAACGAATTTCGCAAGCGGTTATCGACATTCAATTCATTAACGATCGGTTATCATATATTGTACTAAAGGGTAATTTCAGCAAACAGGTGTGGATCAACGTGCATTGCCCCACCGAGGACAAAGACAAAGATACTAAGGATCTTTTTTACGAAACAATCGAACAGGTTTTTGACAAGTTCTCAACGTATGACGCAAAAATAGTATTGGGAGATTTCAACGCGAAAATTGGAAAAGAACCGATGTATAGGCCTACAATAGGGTCGGAAAGTTTGCATGACGTCAGTAATGATAATGGGACTAGAGTAATAAACTTTGCAGCTTCAAAGAACCTCGTTGTCAAAAGCACATTTTTCAAGCATAAAAATATACATAAGGCCACCTGGACATCACCAGATGGTAACACTCGCAATCAGATTGATCACGTTCCAATTGACAGAAGACGTCATACAAACATTCTCGATATAAGATCGTGCAGGGGAGCGGATTTAAATTCAGACCACTTTCTCGTGATGGTAAAACTAAGATCTAGGCTAGCGTTAAGTAAGAAAAGAAGCGGCACAGAGCCAACAGTTCGTTTCAATATAGATAAGTTTAAAACATCAACAGAAATATTAAATTATCAAGTTGAGATCTCTAATAGTTTCGACGTTCTCCAAGAACAGAGAGACGATAACGATAATTACGTGGAGGACTCGGAAACCCTGTGGAGCAATATGAAAAAGGCGATAAAGACAACCGCGAAACATACTATAGGTTTAAAGAAAGTAACCAAAAGCAAACCATGGTTTGAGGAAGAGTGCAAACTTTGGTTTGAAAAACGTCGGAAGGTCAAACTAATTAGTTTACAAAATAAGTGCGATCAAACACATAGGAAGTATCTCGAGATTAGTAAAAGTACAAATAGGCTTTATAGATCCAAGAAAAGGGAGTGCGAAAAGAATAAAATACTAGCAATAGAAACGCATAATAAACAAAATAACCCGCGTGAGATGTACAGGGGAATCAATTTTATAAGGAAAGGCTTTCAAAGTAGAACGGAAGTAATGAGGGACGAAAATGGCAATCTAGTAGCCGATGCGACAGAGAGACTGAATTTATGGAAAAACTATTTCAATAAGTTATTAAATGTACGCGAAGCCCCCGTTGAAGGTAATCTCGGTGAAATCCACACTGTTGATCTATTAATTGATGACCCTACTGATATAGAAATATAAATGGCCATAAAGAAGTTAAAAAATAACAAAGCCGTGGGCATCGACGACCTACCGTCAGAACTGATAAAAAATGGAGGCCCTTGCCTCACAAGGCAAATTGGTAAATTAATACGCGCAGTTTGGAAAACAGAACGCATGCCGAAAGAATGGAATAGCTCTATTATTATCCCTATCTTTAAAAAAGGCGATAAAACGAATTGTAACAATTATCGGGGAATTTCACTTGTGCCTTCATGTTATAAGATCCTCTCCAATGTAATATTAAGTAGACTAACTCCTTTTGCCGAGGAAATCATTGGGGATTACCAGTGTGGATTCCGCCGAAACCGATCTACAAGCGATCAAATGTTTACAATTAGACAACTGTTAGAAAAGAAATGGGAATTTAATGAAGTAGTGCATCAGCTATTTTTCGATTTCAAAAAAGCTTACGACTCTATTATACGCGAACGAATGTACTGGATCCTAGAGTTCTTGGCTGTACCAAGAAAATTAGTTAGACTTATCGAAATTTGCTTAAGCGGTAGTAGGGGTAGAATACGTGCAAACGGAAGTTTATCGGAAGAGTTTTTGATCCGCGATGGCCTGAAACAGGGCGATGCACTTTCGTGCGTCCTTTTCAACTTAGTTTTAGAATACGTGGTCAGACAAGTACAAGTGAATCCGACCGGTGCTATCCTCAATGGGATAATACAAATTCTTGGGTATGCGGATGATCTCGACTTACTAGGGGATGATAAAGAAACCGTAGCTAAAAACGCAGAGATCTTGATCACAAAAGCCAAAGATATTGGTTTAGAAGTTAGCGAATCAAAGAAAAAATATATGACCGTCGTCAGATCCGAACAAAGTAATGTAGGCGGGGATCTTATGGCCGGAAATATGAAATTCGAAAGGATTAACGAGTTTAAATACCTCGGGTCTATTATAACTAGCAAAAATAATATTAAAACGGAAATCAACGCACGGCTGCACGCTGGGAATGGGTGCTACTATGCAGCAAACACACTACTAAAATCGCGATTGCTATCTAGAAACATCAAAGTAAGAATTTACAAAACAATAATAATGCCGGTCGTTATGTACGGGTGTGAAACGTGGGCGCTGACGAAAGGAGAGGAGAATAGGTTTAGAGTTTTTGAAAATAAAGTACTTAGAAAAATCTATGGTCCAAAGAGGGACGAAGAGACTGGTGAATGGAGGAAACTGCATAATGATGAGCTGCACGCTCTCTACGGGTCAGCAAATATTAATAGAGTAATGAAAGCGCGTAAATTAAGATGGGCGGGGCATGTAGCAAGAATGGGCAATGAAAGAACAGTGGCGCAAGTTTTAAGACGGAAACCGATTGGTAAGAGACCTCTAGGCAGACCGAGAATCAGATGGGAGAAAAATGTAAGGGATGATCCAAAGGAACTAGGACATGATTACTTAAACTGGATGGAGGATGCACAGGATAGAGATGCGTGGCGATTTCGCGTAGATGAGGCGATGAACTTTCGAATTCGAATCGCTAATCGATAATAATAATCATAGTAATAATAATAATCATCGATTTAAATCGATTTAAATGGTCGGACCAACTCAGGAGAGACATCCTTACCTGTTGGCAAAGAAGCTCACCGGCGCGAAGAGGATTCATGCAGAGGTTACATGACCGTTGGGTCAATATGCACCCGGAATATGCTCATCAAACGCCTCAGTATTTAAGAGATCAGGTATCCTTTTTGCGAAAAAACGGATATGAAGCTCTTTATCAACAAGAAGAAGAGCAACATCCTCCATCGAACATTCCACCCGTTCCAGCAAGACCACCTTTGCAGATAGCCGATAATGCTAACATGAGAAATAGGAGATCTATCCACCAAAAAGTCTTTCTCAGGATGGACAAATTAGCTGAAGCTAATACTGCTCTCCCCGATTTGCTCCCCGAAGATGTTAATCTCTGGAATGTGAACTGCGTTGTTTACGAGAAGGCGGTGTCCTTGCTTAACGACAGTAGAAGTAACGAAACTTCAGTACGTCTGAGTAAGACTCGCGAGCGTATTGCACAGCTTCAATTCAAAATTGAAACGGCAAGACGGCATGCATCAAATATTCAGTGCGTGATTAGCTACATAACATTAAATAAAAAATTCACTCCAAAAGTTAGGGCACTTGCTCGAAACTTGAGGAAAGCAAATCACACGCTGAACAAGTGTAAACTGTTGACCATCAAGCAGCACTGGACGCAAAAAATAAGATCTCTTTCAACAGCGAAACAGCGCCTTGAACGGCGAGTAAAGTGGATTCAGGAAAATTCCACCTTTTCTACTCATCCTTCCCGTCTGTTCAATAAAACGTCACGTGCCGTTAAAAATCCGCCTAGTCGAGAAGAGATTCAAGTCTTCTGGGAACAAGTATATGGAGATACTTATCAGCTAAATGAAGACGCTTCAGATATATCACTCTTTCGTAACTTTTGCCAAAGGCAAAGGTTACAAGGTCCAGAGGAAGAGTGTCCACTAATTACTGCTGAAGAAGTGAAGTCATAACATCTGACAAAAGACAAGTGACTAAAAGCTATATCACATATAAGAGGGGAGTCTTCCAAGGAGACTCTCTAAGTCCGATACTTTTCTGCATCTCCCTCTTGCCTCTATCTATTGTGCTCCGAGGCAAAAGCTCTGGATACCTATGTGGCCCGCCGAACAAAAGAGAATACAAGGTCAACCACCTTTTATACATGGACGACCTTAAACTCTTTGCTTCCTCGAAAGAGGACCTTAACATCCTTGTGGAGGCGGTAAATAGGTACTCTAAAGCGATTGGCATGAGCTTCGGACTGGACAAGTGTGCCTGCGTCCACCTACACCAAGGAAGACTAGAAACTACATCATCGGGTCACGATCAGGATGTTCAACTCATCGGCGGAAATACCATTCAACATCTTGGTATTGGAGAAACATATACATATCTTGGAATACCGCAAGCGGAAACCCATGATGTGCTTGCGTTAAAAACGGCCCTTGGAAAAAGGTACCGCCAAATTCTCAGAAAAATTTGGGCTTCCGAATTATCTGGAAAGAATAAGATCCAGGCGACCAATATGCTGGCCGTTCCTATACTGCTCTACACGTTTGGTGCAGTAAAATGGAACGTCGATGAGTTGAAGCAACTTGACCGAAGCACACGCAAGATGATGACAATCCATCGAAGTCATCATCCTAGATCTTCCGTACCTCGAATATACCTCCCTCGAGATAAAGGGGGTAGAGGCTTGCTGAGCTTAGAGTGTCTTCATCGCAGAACGGTTCTGGCTACAGCCTGCTCAGTTCTAAACAGCACAGATTTTCTTATGCGACTAGTACATCAACATGAAGTCGTCAATGCTGCGGCGTTTCTATATCGTGCCGCAGATAGGGCCGCAGAGGAGCTTGGCCTCCCATTTGATTCCAGCGACACTACACATGGCCTAACATCACTAACACCTTTGGTGCTCAAAAGTCGTGTACAGGAAGCAGAACATACGCTACTACTAAGAGAACATGCTGACAAGCCCCTTCATGGTAAATTCTACGGCATTATACGTAGAGAAGAGCTCTCGATGGGTCTGTCCAACATGTTTCTCAAGTCTGCTGGATTAAAATCGGAGACTGAGGGATTTCTTTTTGCCTGTCAAGATGGCGTTATAGACACCTTAGTTTACCGCGAGCGCATAATGAATATACCTGTAGGCGATACCAACTGCCGAGCGTGCAAGCAAGAGCCAGAAACACTTGGACATGTTCTCAGTGGATGCTCAAAATATGCACGATACGGGTACATAGAGAGACACAATGCAGCTCTAAAAGTGTTATATTACCATCTGAGGCACTTCTATGGTGTTGATCTATTGCCCGTCTTGCCATACGCCCAGGGGGAACTCGAGTCCATTGTGGAGAATGATCAGTGTAAGATCTACTGGAATTTCTCATTTTCGACCACTCAACGTATCAGTGCTACGAAGCCTGATATTGTCCTCCAAGATCTGAAGAACAAGATCATTTACGTGATTGAATTCTCGGCACCAGCCGATGGTAATATCACGGCAAAGGAGGAAGAAAAACGGGCGAAATATCAAGCACTTCTTTTCGAGCTGAGCTGGCTCTACCAAGGCTTCAAAGTCCATCTTGTAGTTCTCATAATCGGCTGTCTTGGAGGTATGAAAGCTTCATTTATTAGCCAACTCAACTAGATTCCGGCTTGCCAGCGTCAGGCTCATTCCATCGCGAACCGGATGCAAAAGGCTGTTCTTCTGGGATCACTTCATCTGGTCCGTCAACACTGTTTCTCATAACATTCTACAAAGATTTGTAGCTCTAAAAAAGTATCCAGAGGTGAAACTTCATCTCCAACTGTCCCGTCTGCCGCGTAAGATCATCCGCGGCTAGAGACCTGACTCCAAGGAACATTGTTGCCCGATGTTTTCTCGCGTAAATTTCCCGCTCTTGCTTACCTTCTAGGACAGAAGGAGCAGAAGCGGATGACGTACACGTTCCAGTTGCGTCGGGATTGGTTGCTTTTAAAGAACCATGATCGTAGCTTCCGGAGCCTACAACTTCTCACATAATCATACGGTGCACAGAACCGAGCGTGGAACGCAAAGTTCAAATGATTTTCAAATCAAATATCGAGCGCGAGTGTCTGGATGAGAATGTGTTCCTTAAGGTCGATAGAACCTTGAGTAAATAAAGTTCCTTTTAAGTTTAAAATAAAAACAAATTTAACAATCAATTAATATGTAGAGATTTTGATAATTTTATAATATTTGCAAACAAACCTTTTCTTTTCATCGAAGTCGAACACGAAGTTGAAAAATCTAGAGGAACCGAACGTAAAGCACTATGTAGATACGCCCGAGCGCGTAGCGCGAGGTGAATACATAATCGAGCGCGAAGCGCGAAATAAATATATGATCGAGCGCGAAGCGCGAGATCCAACAGTTGCGCGCCCTAGGTGCGCTCAAACAATAAGGGCATTCGTTGTTTAGCGTAAATTTGCTGTGTGCCTGTAGATATGGATTTTAAACTATTTGAACAATTTAAAAATTTAATTTAAAGATTTAAAACAATTCTGAAAAAATTACATTTTTTATAATTCTGAAATTGTTATAAACAAAGTAATTGTCGGAATGAAAAATGGACGTATTGATCATTTTTTATCCATTCCATTCCTCTCGAAAATATCTCGATGTGGGTTTTTTTTCTAACTATTTGTTGAATAATTAGGACATTTGTTGTTTAGCGTACATTTGCTGTGTGCCTGTAGACATGGACTTGAAATTAATGTAATTAATTTAAAAAACTGAGAGTCTTTTCGGAAAACTGAAAACACCTCAAGATTCCTCTCCAAAATATCTAGATGAGATTTATTTTTTATTTTCTTTAAACAATTTTATAAACAATTACATTATTTAGTATAGTTCTGCAATTGTTATAAGCAAAGTAATTGTCGGAATGAAAAATGGACAATGATATTGCATTCCTCCCGAAAATATCTCAGAGGCCCTTTTTTTCTAACCATTTGTTGAACAATTAGGGCATTTGTTGTTGAGCGTACATTTTCTGTGTGCCTTTAGATATGGATTTGAAACTAATGTAATTAATTTAAAAAAAAAGCATCAGTCGTATCAAAAAAATAAAAACACTTTTAGATTCATCTCCGAAATATCTAGATGCGGTTTTTTCGTTTAAACCATTTTTCAAAACAATTGCATTATTTCTTATAATTGTGCAATTGTTATAAAGATTAGTAATTGTCGGATCGCAAAATAGACAATACCAATGCATTCCTCTCGAAAATATCTCAAAGGCCTTTTTTCGTTTTTTTTCTAACCATTTGTTGAATAATTAGAGCATTTATTGTTTAGCGTACTTTTTGAAATTAAAGATCAAAGCATCGACAACTTTAATTTGGTGATTGTAAATTCTCTTTTGTTAAAACTCCTTTGGTTTTAACGAACACATTCTCATCACGTGTCACGTGCTTCGCAATATTTTTTTCTTATTTTGCATTACATTTTATTCTCAGCTAACCTGAAAAATGTAGTATTTGAATCAATTTATATTATTACAATTCATATTATGCATTGGTATTGGAACAATCGTATTTTCATTATCTTATTTTTGTTAATGAAAAAAAAAAAATTTTTTATTAAAATTTGTAGATATAATTTAGGCGAAAAATTATGTTACATAAAATGTTATTGGAGCTTGTGTCCTATTTCCAAAAAGTTTATTTTTTTTTTATTTTCAGTATATTTTTACAACAACTTTTGTTTTCTCATTTTTTCTTCGTCTCCCGTGCCGTTTTCCCAATTTTTTGTTGTTAACTTATTTTTTACGTATAACAGAAAATCTGCTCATCCTATATAAAAATTATTTCTGAAAAAATGTCGATCTTTTTTGGCTGAACAACGTTTGTCCCTTATTTTTTTCGTACCTTGTGTCGTTTTTTAAAAAATTTAATTTTTTTATTTTTAATGTTATTTTTTACAATTAAAACAAAAACTACGCATCCTACCAGAATATTATTGATTAAAAATGTGTAGCTCCTTTTTGGGTGAGCAACTTTTGTTTATTCATTTTCTTAATAGCTTGTGTCGTTTGTCCAAAAATTTTCATTTTTTATTTTATTTTTTAAGATTAAAACCAAAACTACGTGTTTAATCAAAAAACAATTCATAACAAATTTGTAGCACTTTTTTTGGCGAACAACTTTTGTTGAATTATTTTTTTTCGTAGCTAGTGTCATTTATCCAAGAATTGAATTTTTTTATTTTTAATGTGGTTTTTTACGAATGAAACAAAAACTACGCATCCTATCAAAAAATGATCTTCAGATGAACAACTTTTGTTTCAATATTTTTTTCGTAGCTTGTGACGTATGTCCAAAAATTAAATTTGTTTCATTTTTTATGTTGTTTTTTACGAATATAACAAAAACTACGTGTCCTATAAAAAAAAGTTATCAATAACAAATTTTCAGATCTTTTTTGTGTGCGTAATTTTTAGAATTCATTTTTTTTCGTGTCTCGCATAGTTTGACGGAAAAATGGAATTTTTTATTTTTCATTATTTTTTGTGCTATCAAAATTTGAATTTTCGATTTTTCACGAAAAATCGAAAAGTTGTTATGATCGTAGGGCTTCCAAAAAGCAACGTTTTTGTTTTCTTGACTATTTTTCCTATCGTTCATAGTTTTCCTTAAAATGTTCACTTTCGTCTCTTTTTTTTTTGAAAATGCTATGACTTTTTGAATTTCCATTCAAAATGGCTGGCATTTTTTTATCCATTGCATTCCTCTCGAAAATATCTCGATGCGGTGTTTTTTCTAACCATTCGTTGAACAATTAGGGCATTTGTTGTTTAGCGTACATTTGCTGTGTGTCTGTAGATATGGATTTGAAACTAATGTAATTAATTTAAAAAAAAACGAAGAGTCGTATTTAAACAAGTACATTATTTTGTATAGTTCTGCAATTGTTATAAACAATGTAATTTTCGGAATGAAAAATAGACAATACCATTGCATTCCTCTTGAAAATTTCACGATGCGGTTTTTTTGTTTGTTTTTCTTTTCTAACCATTTGTTGAACAATTAGGGGATTTGTTGTTTAGCGTAAATTTCCTGTGTGCCTTCAAATATGGATTTGAAACTAATGCAATTAATTTTTTTTTAAACTGAGAGTCGTGTCGGAAAACTGAAGACACGTCTAGATTCGTCTCCGAAATATCCTTAATATAAAATCTCTAAACGATATTGTCGTTTTCGATTCTGACGATTTTCGAGAGTAACACGGTGGTAACGTTTGCTTGCTGTAGGCCGCTCATATTCAACAGTAGTGTGTGTCTCTGTGTGGTAATGCATTTGAAATTAGTGATGCTAATTGAGTCGCCTTTATGTGCGCATGTTTGGATTGTAGTATGGTTGATTGGCTGTAGTACGCGCCTGCATTTGAATTCCCAATGAGGACGCGAACTAGAACCAATAAGCGCCATTCAGTCGAAGCATGCGCATGTCAAGGTGGTATTTTCGGCATCACTGTGGGAAATAGTAATCGAATCGAATCGTAGTTCGAGCTCGATAATACGTCACGTGTTTTTTCGTATTTGGTAATGCGCGGCTCAGTGTTGCCAACCGTTGCACGGTAAAGTCTGTAAAAGGCGTAATGAACCATAACCTCAATTGTGATGGTAGTCTGTTTTTAAACTGTTTACGCAAACAAGAAATTTTCAATTTAATCATTTTTACGCTCTGTAACTGTGATTTCTATCATGATTTAATTATATTTATCATATTAAATATCATTTGTGAAACTCGTGTACGTTTCGGTTCTACTTTCCCTATAGGATTGAAATCTCCATTTCCTTATAGTGACACATTCGAATAATTGTTTTTTTTCGGATTGAATAAAAGTACACTGTTAGAAATATGTTGAAAATGCAACCACTTTTGTGGTTGAAATCTCGTTCATCCACGGAATTGAAATAAAATTCAACCAAATGTAGTTGAAAATTCAATAATACTTCCCGCGAGGCCAGACCCCAACGAGACAAAGTCCCGCGAGGAGTTATTTCGTATACGTTTGCGTCGTGCGATCCATGAAATTAATAAAGGAATATAATATTCAGGAAAAGAAGCAGCTTTAAAGAAGAATAACAAAAGGTACGTCGGAATAATATTATCATTATGGGATTTCATTCACACTATCGGTACTAACTGCTGTATGCTTTTTTAGGTTATGTTTACAAAAACGAGTGTTGAAAAGTTTGTCTAATTGGGCACGCAACTGATTATGGTAATATAATTCCAACGTACCTTTTGTTTTTCTTCTTTAAAGCTGCTTATTTTCCTAAATATTATATGGACTTTGTTAATCTCACGGATCACACGACACAAACGTACGAAATAACTCACTGATTCCTTATCAGTATTCTTTCGGTACAGTTAGTGAATTTCAAAGCACAGTATTTTTCAGGAATCTTCATGGGTTTTATTTAAGATTTCTGAAAAATTATAATTGCTTTGAAATTCACTAACTGTGCCGAATAAAATTTGTTTCTCGTTACTGAAATTTCAATTACATATTGTTTAAATTTCAACTGCATGTGGTTGAAATTTCAATTACAAGTGTAGCTAATTTTTCATTCACATGTAGTTGAAATTTCAACAACGGTAATTGTATAAAACTTCAACCACATGTGGTTGAAAATTCAACCAGATATTTCTAACAGTGTATGTCAGAGATCTGTGTATGTCTACAGATCAAAAATTTTATAATTTAAAAAGATGTTCAAATTAAGCATTTTTACGTTCTCAATAAGCACTCCTATTAAAAAAAAATACCGATACTTTTAAGAATTGATTTTGATAATTTGAAGGGATTTCAAAGAAGTTCAAAGACTATAAGGTATTTTCTTTATCGAAGGAATTTTCAAGATCTTCAAACAATTGCAAGGAATTTCAAAAGATTTCAAAGAATTTGAAATATTTTGAGGTATTATAAAATATTTTAAGGAATTTTTAATTTATTTCACTAGCTTAATAGAATTTCAGAGGATTTAAAAAATTTTAATTGATCCTAAAAGATTTAAAATTGATATATTGTGAGAAAATATTTCAAAGAATTTCAGTAGATTCCGAAGGATTTTTTATTTATTTTGATAATTTGAAGGAATTTTAAAAGAGTGGGAATATTTTAGGGCATTTGAAATAATACAAAGCATTTGAAAGAGAAGTCAATAATTTCAATGAATGCCAATAGATTTTAAAGGGTTTGAAATATTTAAGGATATTTTGACAGATTTCAAGGAATTTTCAACCGATTTTAGTAATTTAATTTATTCAAAAGGAATTTTTGAAGATTGGGAATATTTTAGGGTATTTCAAAAGAATCCAAGGTATTTCCAAGAGATTTCAACAAT
>CAKNYM010037550.1:3820-19030 GCA_932195095.1 Andricus curvator | reverse complement strand
CTGACCCGTTACAAAATTGGCGATCCTGCCAGGATAGGAGTACACGATCTTGTCTCTACGGAGCAATTTAGAGATCAAACGACCCTATCTTTGGAAGACAATCTGGAAAGCGGAAATCACTACGGTGGTTAAAATCGAGGAACTCCGGACTGTTACTACGGTGCAGCCCGACAACCAGGAAGCAGAATTTGCAGTAGTGGCAACGAAATCTCTACGGAGGTTAATATCGAGGGATAAATCCAAGACTCCGGACTGTTACTACGGTGCAGCCCGACAACCAGGAAGCAGAGTTTCAACAAAGAGAAAGTAAGCGAGTTTTTAGAAAATAAGATAGAAAATTTTTGCTTAGGCGTCGGTATACTGTTGGCATAGCACGACCCCGTAAGCGCAGAATTGATTTTTGAAAAATAAATTATTTAGATAATAAGCTAGAAAATTTGTGCTCAGATTATATTTTTGTAATGAGATGTAATGAAATCACGCGAGTGCAGTGCTTAAAATCAATATAAAATATCATATTGTTACGCGTTCGCGACACTTACACCCGACACTCGCAATCAGGTTTAAAGCTGGCTTTCCACGCCTATAGGGAAAATTTAAGTACACACTATCCCACACATACAGACACTTCCACAGATTCTGATAGCTCCATCTCTGAGCCGTGTACGACCGCCCCCACTATGACTACGGAGAATTCGTCGAAACAAGACCAGGATGTTCTAACACTGATCCTGAACCAACTTCAAATAATGGTTGAGAAACAGGACAGGTTTGAAACTAGCCTCACGACTTTGAACGAAGAAAACCTGAAGCGAGCGGGCGAAATTAGAAGTCTCGCGCAGTTTAGCAATGCCTTGGTCACGGAGGATGAATCGAACGACCATCCACAGCATTCCAAGTCGTCTGAAAAGGAAGCATTGTCGCCACAGCACTCCGAGTCGTCCGAAAAGGAATCGTCGCCAGACGAGGAAACGGACGATCGCGACCAAACAGCAGGTGGTCCAGAGAGACTCATCTCGCCCGGCGTTCCCCCGAATTGTAGTGATCAGTTTCAAAGTGTTCGGCCCATACATTCCGTCCCCCCGGAGAGACCCATCTCGCCCGGCGTTTCCCCAAATTCTTTCACACAGTGCAGTGACCAGTTTCAAAGTGTTCGGCCCATGCATTCCGTCCCCCAGTGGGCTAACACTTACCCAGAGCCGCGTGTTCGACTTCAGCCCCCAAATCCCGACATGCAGTGTACTAGCCAACAGCCGGCACCCGCACGTGAATCTGTGAGACCTAGCACAATAGGTGAACAGCCCCAAAGTTTCTCCGCGCAGGTCATTGACCAGCAATGTGTTCAGGTCCCAAATTCCTTCTCGCAGCATACTAACCGGCTGCCAGCACCCGCTCATCGCACTTTTCCGAGAAACAACCCATTGCTACCAGCGATGCACCGAATGGAAAACGTTGAACCGCTTTCCCAGGCCAAAGAAATCATCCGCACGGTCGAGGTTTTAAATGGCCAAGATGATGTTGGAGTACACGATTTCATTAAGACCGTGAAACGCGCGAGGCTAAGATGTTCCCAACCTAGTTTACTACTGGACTACATTTTAACGGAGAAAATAATTGGAAGTGCTAAGAGAGCAATCCGGCACTACCCTATAAGTAGCTACGATGATCTTTACAGCGCTTTGAAAACAAATTTAGCTACTACAACCACTTTGGAAACGTGTCGTAGTAAACTTGAAACTATCAGGCAAAATCATGATTCAGTACAGTTTTATAATCAAAAATTTAGAAGCGCGTATAATGAATTGATTTATACAATTCAATCAGAATATTCGTCCGGAATAGAGCGGAAATTAGCTCTTCAAATGGAGGAAAAATCTGCCACGAAGAGGTACGTTATGAACTTACGCGATGACATAAGCCATCAAGTGCGACCCTTAAAACCAAAAAGTTTGAACCAAGCTTTACAGGAAGCCCTGGAAGCAGAAGTGTGGTGTAGAGAACGTACGCGTACGAAAGTTTCAATAACACCTCGACCAGTACAACCAAGTGTTCTTAGACTACCCATGAGGAACGTAACGGTACCTGCGGCCCGAAATCAACAGCCACAAATGCGAAATCAACCCTCCGATAGTCCGAACCACGGACTACCTTTACAACAAAGGATGCAAATGACTTGTAACTTCTGTAAGAAACCGGGCCATTTGGAGAAACAATGCTATGCGAAATCAAAGCAACAGGGTTTTCGCAATGGAACATCTCAGAGAAGACCGCCAGAGATCAGAAATATACAGGAGATGGAAGACCTACAAGACCCATTAGAATGTTACGAAGTGACACCACAGGAACAGGACGAAATCGAACGCTACGAAGAATCTGCAGAGTTTCTGCAATCAGCGGACGATTGCAATCCATACATGGAAAGCATTCTGATGGACGCACCTATAGATTACTAGTAGATTCAGGAGCCTCTATTAATCTCATTAAACATTCTGAAGTACCCATAGAAAGAACACCATTTGAGATGAGAAAACGTTTTGCCATGGGGAGAGATATTAATTATTCTTATCAAGCAGTAAGAATACCATACTTAGGGAAGTTGCATTTATTTCACATAATTGATAATGATTTTCCCTTGCCAGAAGAAGGTATCATCGGCCGACAATTCTTTAATGCATTTGATAAATATCATATAACTAAAGATTTCCTTTATCTTGATAACAAAAAATTACCCCTTTATGAGGACGGAACATTTGTTTCGGGAAACACAGCACAGATAACTCGGATCAAAGTTGTAGAAAAGGATCAAGATGTCTATATAGAAAATCACGACTCAATCCCCGACGGCGTGTACAAAATAGAGAACCAAGAATTAGTTGTACCCTTATATAATTATGGAAAAAGCCCCTTAAAAATACCAAGCAGTTTGGAGTATGATAAAATAGATCAAATTAAAGAAACAAGTAGAGTCAGTGTCACTAGTTCGGAAGGAAATCAGGCAAAACGGATACAAGATCTATTGAACAAAACGAGATTGGACCACATAGAAGAAAAAGAACGTCCTTATTTATGGAAAATGGTAGCAGGATACAGTGACATTTTTAACCTTGAAGGAGACCCTTTTCCGTGTACCGATTTAGTAGAACATGAAATTATTTTGAAAACCGGCAAGATAGTAAATGTTAAATCTTATCGTCCTCCCCAATGTCACAAAGAAGAAATAAAAACACAAATGCATGACTTGAAAGAAAAAGGCATCATACGAGATTCAAATTCACCCTTTAATTCGCCGATTTGGGTGGTGCCAAAAAAGGAAGACGCGTCTGGCAAGAAGAAATGGCGCATAGTAATCGATTTTCGAAAGATAAACGAGGACACGGAACAAGATGCATATCCGTTACCCATCATCGATGACATTTTAGATCAATTAGGAGATGCAAAATTCTTTTCTGCCTTTGACCTCAGCTCTGGGTTTCACCAAATCCCAATGAGTGAAACATCAAAGAAATACACGGCTTTCTCGACATGTGAAGGTCATTTTGAATTTAACAGAATGCCCTTTGGACTCAAAAATGCTCCCGCTACTTTCCAAAGGATGATGGACAATGCCCTGAGAGGATTGGTAGGAAACAAATGTTTTGTTTACCTAGACGACATTGTCGTATTCGGCTCAACTTTAAAAGAACACAACGAGAACCTAGTAAGCCTATTTGACAGACTCAGAGAAACGGGATTAAAACTTCAGCCTGACAAGTGCGAGTATTTACGCCCAGAACTCGAATATTTAGGACATTTGTTAACTGAGGACGGCGTAAAACCTAACCCCGCAAAAATACAGGCAGTACGAGATTTTAAACCACCACAGAATGTCACCCAAGTTCAGAGCTTTTTAGGACTCGCAGGGTACTATAGAAAATTTGTAAAAAATTTCTCTCAAATTTGTAAGCCTCTTACAAATCTAACACAAAAGGAGACACCTTTTGACTGGTCAACGAATTGTCAAGAATCTTTTGACAAAATAAAAGAACTATTATGCTCAGCACCGGTTTTGAGATTTCCAAACTACAAGGAGAAATTCACTTTAACGACAGACGCATCTAATCACGGACTAGGCGCAGTATTATCCCAAAACGGTCATCCCTGTTGTTACATATCAAGGACGTTAAACAAAGCCGAGATCAATTATAATACAACGGAAAAGGAATTGTTAGCGATAGTTTGGGCATGCAAAAGGTTAAGACAGTACCTTCTTGGGAGAGAGTTTACAATCCAAACGGACCATCAGGCGTTAATATGGTTACACAACGTGAAAGATCCCTCTTCACGATTGTTACGGTGGAGATTACGTTTGGAAGAATATCTTTACACTGTCGAACACGTAAAAGGAAAGGAAAATAAAGCTGCAGATTGTCTATCTAGACTATTTCCAGTTCAACAAGAAGAAGATTCTCTACAAAATACAGCAGAAGAAGTTGAGCTGGATGTGGAAAGAGAAGAGGAATTAACAGGACAAGAAACAGCCGGTACGTCCAGAGAGTTTCCTCGTCGTCGCATGGATGCAGATCAACTTATCTCAGATGAGGAAGGATTAACGGATGGGAGAGAAAATTTGTTAAGAGAATACAAAAAATACATCACAAACAGAATGCCTAGCAGAGAAAATGTTAAACCTAACGCCGGAGGTAATCTCTGGCGCACTATATCCAAAGAAAGGAAAGGAATCCAGGATACATCTCAATATAAACTACCTCAATTTAACGAGGCTAAATGGCTGGAGGTATTGGATAGAATTAACCGAGAGGCCATGGCCTCTAAACTAACAATTACACGTTACCACTTCATAGACCCAACAATTACCCCTTTAGAAAAGGTGAAGATCCGGGACTATCTCAACTTCTTGAGCCAAAAGCATGAAGACCAGCAATTTCACACCTGCTACACACCACGAGCAGAGCTCACTCAAGAAGAAAAATGGGAAATTATAAAGGAATCACATGGATCTATTACGGCACAACATTTTGGGGAGAACAAAACCATTGAAAGAGCTAGAACTCTTGGAGAATGGAAAAATATGGAACAAGAAATCATCCACTACATCAAACGATGTCCCGTTTGTCAACTACAAAAAACGGTTAGAATTAAAAGACAATGTCCAGCAATTATTCCAGACACGCCTGTCAACCCCAACGATAAAATAGCCATGGACATTTTCGGACCTTTACCCTTGACACTTTCAGGAAACGAGTATATTCTCAGCATCCAAGATATGCTCACAAAGTACTTAATCTTGATACCTCTTAAGAATGCGGCATCTGAAAGCATTATAGAAGGGTTATTCGACCACTACATATATCTATTCGGAGCACCAAAGAATATCTTAACAGATCAGGGACAAAACTTTGTATCTGAATTGGTACAGAATTTTGAAAATCTATTCAGGATTAAGCACATAAAAACCACAGTTTATCATCCACAAAGCAATGGAGCACTCGAAAGAGCCCACTCGACTATTAAAAATTTACTGAAAACCAGCATCGAAGATCATAGCACTGAATGGGATCAAAATTTAAAAATAATTTGTATGGCATACAATACTATGAAACATGAAGGCACCGGATACTCACCCTTTCAACTGACCTTTGGGAGAGATGCAAATTTGCCCTCGATGTTAAGCACCACGCCAAATGTCAGGTACGAGGAATTACTTAATCTATGGAAAAGAAAGCATGAACACTATCTCCAAAAGGCAAAAGAAAAAATAGAGATACAAAAAATCAAATACAAAAAGTTACAAGATTCAAAAATCTCTATACCACAAGGTATCTTCGAGCCTGGGGACCTGGTCAAGTTTATTAATAACCATCCAGAGAACAAACTTTCTCCCTCCTGGAAAGGCCCAGCAGTAATTACAGAGAGACAGGAGAACAATAATTACACAATCCTGTTTAACGACAAACGAACTAGAATACATTCAAATCAACTGATGCCCTATTACCAATGATGTTTCAGATGATGGCCCTAATCTTATTATGGATATTGAAGATCATATCGGCTGAGGTCATCACAACTGACCTAACCGGGGTAACTATTTACTCGGAAGAATTAGGGCAGGCTCAACTCTATCATGACACCTGGAATATGATACTAGGAGTAGAGACCAACGAAATAGACGAGCGATATGAATCATTGCAACACATTTTCGCATCCGTGTCACATCAATGTGATGACTGTTTAGAACAGTTTGAGCTGAATTTAATAAAATCAAGAATACAGCGTTTAAACAATCAGAGAAATCTTTTAAACCAACTTCTAGGCAAAACGCGAGCTAAAAGAGGGTTTTTTAACTTCATAGGCGATGTATCGAAAACACTTTTTGGTACTCTGAGTGAAAACGATATGAAATATATCAACGAAGAGCTAGATAAACTGTTCAATGACAACAAAGTCATGTCACAAAGTATTTCTAATCAAACTAAGATAATAAAAGTATTGTTGAATTCAGCCTCTACCGATTTTAAGACACTTGAAATACACAGTCGAGAAAATAATAATCGCATCAATCAAATAGTTAACGGAACAAACAGAAATACTAAAAATATAGCCATCTCAAACCAAATGACGATTTGCATGATGATAGTTGATGAATTGGGTGAAGACATCAACTTACTGATAAATGCGATAAATGACGGAAAAAACGGAATAGTCCATCCTCAGCTCCTAACACCAGCAATCCTGATAACGGAGATGAAAGAATTCGAAGAAAAGTTCAACGTCAAATACACCATCCCTTTAAAACAGACAAACTTCCAGCATATCGTCGACGTCTCGACAGTCAACGTGGCTATCACAAAGAATAGATTTGTTTATTCCATCCACATTCCTATCCCAGAAACCGAAATCTATGAAATTAAACACTTAATTCCTATTCCCAAACAAATTGGTTCAGTTTTCCTTGCCATAATTCCTGACTACGAATACTTATTGATGGGACAGGGGCACACTACATACGTACCTACCGATAGAACAATATTAGAACTATGTAAAAATTATGGTCAGATGAAAATTTGTAAACGAACGCAACCCACATATTTAATGTCAGAAACTAATAGCTGCGAGAATAGCATATTACGGATGAATGTAAAGACAATCAAGGATGAGTGCAAATATTCCCCCTTTAAAATTATGAATATCGCTTTTATACCACTTATGAATGGATACATTTTAATACCCCACGAACCACTAGAGGTTGATGCATTGTGTGAATCAGGTCATGATAAAATTAAAATCCAGGGCCCTACGAAGATTGTGAGTAAGGACAAATGTATATTGAACGGATTGAATATTATATTAAAATTAAGCTCTACCGACACAATAACAAGAGAAATAAGCTATAGGAAAAATATTTCATTACCGTATACTGACAAACAATTAGATTCTATAAAAGACAAGCTGATACCGTTGACACAAGAAATTAGGCCTCTGAATTTAAATAATCTAAAACAATCAGTCGACGACATCGAAAATGCAATAGATAAGGTCACTAGAGACAGAAGAACGCGAACTTGGACAGAACAGGCCACCAGTTGGCTGCAGTACTTAGGATATACAGCAATTGCTGCAATCATAGTTTTTATGTGTTACAAATGTGGAATCTTCGCCCGACTTCGTGAATGTATTCCTAAAAAGATTTGTATATTTTGCGTAAAAACCCAGGTCACCGCAACACCAACAGTGCATTACACTGTCGCTCCTACTGCACCTGCTGCAGAGATAAAAGATGTAGATCGTAGAATTAAGACTACTAATGTTAAAATAAAATCTAGCAAAAAGGTTTAGAGCCTAAACCTAATCTAAGAAGGGGATTGTAACAGGAATGTCAAAGGATCTTCTATCCTCCCCACTCTTCGAGTCCCAGAAGCAGGGGCCCGTTGCCACTGCTTCCCTTGTACAGGGTAGTCAGTCCGTTTGGTACCCCTGACCGACAAAGATCTTTTACAATAAAGAAGTCCTGCGATATAGTTCAGGCACAATAAAAAGTATTTAAAGTGATTCTTCTGACCCGTTACATGAGACAGTCGAATTAAAAAGTGGAATTGACAATCTTAGACGAGTGAGTGAAATTCGCAAAGATGGATACCTGAACTTATTACGAAGAATTGTTCAGACTGCTATAACACAGTTTGATTATAATAAGTCTGTTGTAGTCGGACAAGATGTCGATCTGTTTGTTTTAATAACTGCTCTCTCTCCAGCGGATAAAGATATATTCTTTTTAAAAGAAGGGTAAGGAAATGTTAAATCTCGACTTCATAGTTCACAACGCTTGCAAAATTGTAGTTTCTTGACAAACTTCAAGGAGTCAGTTCTATTTGCCCATGCATTCAGCGGGTGTGATACTACGTCCTCTTTCTTTGGTTACGGAAAACTAAACACGACTACTTTGCTCAGGAAGGATATACTCTTGGCAAAACTTGAAGATATTGTGACGATTTTCAACAACCCTGTTTCGACACATGATGAAGCTGCAGAGGCGGGGGAACGCTTCATTTTGGCATTGTATAAGGCCCCATCCTCTGAAATTAATATGAATAATTACAGATTTGTTTCTCTTAACAAATCTGTGAGTCAGTCCAGTCATGCTGCCCTGTTGTCTGGACTTCCGCCTCCTTGTGCCACTGCTCGTCAACACTGTTATCGTGCTTTTCATCAAATTCAAATGTGGAGAGGGATAGAACTTGACCCAGAAGAGTGGGGTTGGAAAAAAATAGTACACCAGAGTCTCGCTATTTGAACGCGCGATCGCACGCGTTATATGAATTCCTAGAATTGCTGGTCCCCGCAGTTTCTCAGGGGGCAGGGCGAGAGACGGTTGCGACTCCGCCTCTGAAGGGTCGCATGCACTACTAACTCAGTCAAGTAGATTGCGCAATATTTTCAGGCAACCCCCGAGATTGTTCATTTATCGAGACTCTGGTGTAACAGCTTATCACTCGTTTACACAACAGAAGCGCCAGCTCCAGCAAGCTTGATGAATTTGATTGTTTGCTCATGCAAAATGGGGTGTGGAAAGCGATGTGGAGGCGCAAAAGCTGGTCTACGATGTTCAGGCATGTGCCTCAATTGCCAAGGTCAAGGTTGTCTTAATGCAGAAGAAGAAATAACTGATGACGAAGAAGATATAATTGAAGATTAGGCACATTATTATGAGTGAAATATTCATTCACAAAGTCAAAACTTTCAAAATAAGACCATGATACAATATGCAACTGGCACTGACAATGTCTAAAATTTTATCAACCAAAAAAGATAATTTTTATTCCGAGTAATAATATTAACCAATGATCAGTGGAATAGGCCTATAGGGGAGACCATAATAAAAAAACGCACTAAAAACTCTACCTCAGGGGTGGTGTGGAAATGAGATCCCAGTGCTTGTACGTGCATTTAAAAAAAATATTAATAATGACTTTCCAAATTGATGTAATCCAAAAGAATGTATTGGTCCCAAAAGGAAATTTTCTGCTCTACAAATTTTCTTCTATGCATTTTTGTCCAAAAACTACCCGTTTATGAGTTATGGGCCGAAAACTAAGCGCGCGAGTACGTTTCGCACCATACGCCAAAACATCCCCCCCACTCCTGGAGCTGATTACGCATCACCTATGGCCTGTACAGCAAAAGTGTATGGAACCTTTTTTATTGCAAATTTTATTATAAATATTTTCACTTCTATTCATTTTTGTCCTCCGACGCACCCTTTCGTATATAATAGCCAAAAACCAGCGCCACTACCCGTCTAAGGGATGTTTTTCGAGGCTAGGGGTGTATGCGGCGCCGATCCGATGGGGAACTTTTTTGGTATTCATTTCTCATGCCGTCAGGGATATGATCATGAAGAAAAAAAAACTTTACCTTTTTTTCTGGAAAAAAGTCTAATTTCCCCGGACTAATTGCACACCTCAAAATAATTACGTAAGCTGCACCGTGGGTGTTTGACACCCAGATGTTTAAACTTGTATAACTAAGCCGGATTTCATTATTTTCTAACGAAATTTTAATGGGATGTAGAATTATACGTTTTTTTTAATCTCTCGTTGGTTTTATAACGATATAATTTGTTAAAAACTGGATTTAAAAAAAAAATCGAAAAAATGAGTTTTTTCATTAAAAAATGTATATATTGCGTAATTTTCAATATTTTGACCTAAAAATTTAATGATATACTCTTGAAACTGTATTCTTTTAGAAAAAAATAAGCTCAAAGTTGTTCTGGGTGTTTGGCACTCACAGTGCAGTTTAAGGGTTAAGAGATTTCAAAATACGTAAAACGATTTTAAGAGATTTATAAGAAAATTTAAAGGATTTTAAAGAATTTTATTTGACTTTAGGCAATTTCAACGGATTTCAAGAGATTTTAAAAAATTTTAAGATTCTTTTGTAAATCTCTTAAAATTATTTAAAATATATCAAAATCCCTTGGAGTTCATTAAAATCTCTTTAAATATCTTTAAATTTCTTCCAATTCCTGCAAATTTGTTAAAATCACTTAAAATATCTTAAATCTTGTGAAATCTCTGAAAAAACCTCTTTTTCAACTCTTTTAAAATTCTTTTTAAATCCCTAAAATCAATTAGCATCCCTTGAAAATTCTTTTAAATCCTTTAAAGTCTTTTTATCCCTTGAAATTTCTTTAAAACACGATAAATCTCTTGAAATCCTTTAATAATTTTTGAAATCTTATTAAATCTCTTGAAATCTCTTGAAATTCGTTAAAATTACTTCAAGATCTTTTGAAATCCTTTAAAATCTCTTTAAAATTCCTTTAAATTCTATGAAATCTCTTAAAATTTCAGGTGACGCTGGGTAAATTTCAGCTAGTAAATAAATAAAAAATGTTGGTTTTAGAAACTTTATAACCCTTTTTTTTTTTATTCCAAGAAGTTAAAAAAAAATCGTCAGATTAGACGTCTGAAACTTCAACCCAATGTTCATAGCTAGCCTGGCGAGTCTTTTTGCTCGCTAAGCTCTCACCACCGACCTCGACGGTGCCTCATTCACATTTCACACGATTTGACGCGGTTGCCATGGAAACAATGAAAAGTTGAAGAGGTTAGCACCTCAATATAGGCTAGAAAGTAGTGACATATATATATATTCGGCGTCCCCACTCCTGACCCTTCCGCATCTAGGTGCTATCGGTCGCTGATGTTTGGCGCATGCGTACTTCTTCTGTAGCAGCGCCAGTCTCGTTATTTAATAGCCACACCTCGTATTGCAATATAAAGTACAAATTTTATTTATCATGATTACTTTCATATTTGTTTCTTATTTTGCATTACATTTTATTCTCCACTACCCTGCAAAATGTATCATTTCAATAAATTTATATTATTATAATTAATAATATGCATTGGTATTGAAACATACGTATTTTGATTGTCTTGTTTTTATAATTGAAAAAAGTGCGCATTCTATGAGAAAAAAATAATTTTCTTATCTAACATTTTAATGAATTTTGTGTCGTTTTTCCATAAATTTAATTTTTTATCTCCAATGTTATTTTTTACGATTAGAACAAAAACTACGCGTCCTATCAAAAAATTATTCATAACAAATTTGTAGCTCTTTGTTGGATGAGCAACTTTTGTCGAATCATTTTTTTCATAGTCTGTGTCCTTTGTGTAAAAATTTAATTTTTTAATTTGTAATGCTGTTTTTTACGAATTTAAACAAAAACTACGCGTCCTATCATAAAGTGATTATTACAAAATTTGTAGATATTTCTTAAATGCACAATTTTTGTTAATTCATCTTTTTTCGTATCTTGTATAGTTTGTACGCAAAATGGTATTTTGGTTTTTCATTATTTTTTTTGTCCGATCGAAATTTGAATTTTCGTTTTTTTTTTAAATTTGTAAATGCTATAACTCTGATAATTTGTTTTTCATCCAAAAAAGTTATGAAGATATATTTTTCATCTTTTCGAATACTACGAACAGCCGTACGTAAAATTTTCAAATTCTGACAAAAAGTGGTCTCAACAATTTTGAAAATGCTCCAACTTTTAAAATTTTTACCCAAAATGACTCACTAACTAACTTGACCTTCATTCTCGGGCAGTAAAAGAGTATACCAAAGGACAATGCAATCTATCAATTCTTTGGAAAGTTATCACGTCCAAAGACACACATACAGTCATGCATACAAACGTACATACATACATACAGTCGATAAGAAACATTAGTAAAAACCTATTTTTCGGGTTCGGGGGGTCTCAAAACGTGGACATTTGACAAAAATGGGGGGGGGGGGTCAAATGTTACACAAATCTAATACCTTCTCTAATGAGAATGTAAAAATATATTTTTAGCCACATAATTGAACTTTTAACCAAAAAGATAGAACTTTTAACAAAATAGATAAATTCCCAACTAAAGAAAATCAATTTTCAACCAAGAATGGAACAGTTCGATATTTGCTTAAGAAAATTAATTTTCAACCAAAAGAGAACGAATTTCTAACAAAATAGTGAAGTTTTTAACCAAACACTTGCGTTTGTAACAAAAATGTTTATATTTCTACTGAAAGAGATGAATTTTCAAACCAACAAGACAAATTTGCAACAAAACAGTTGAATTTTCATCCAAGAAAGTTTTTTCAGTCAATCAAGAGAACTACATAATCTCATCCAAATTGTTGAATTCCTAAGCCAAAAAAACAGATTTTCAACAAAATAGATGAATTTTCAACTGAAACAGAAACATTTTCAACGCAGAATGGAATAGTTAGGTTTTAACTTAAGAAAGTTCATTTTTAACAACAAGAAAAATTATGAAAAAAATAGTTAAATTTTCGAACAAAGAAAGCAATAACCAAAAAGATGAATTTTTAACCAAGAAGATTTATCTACGAAGAAGTAGACCTTTCAGCAAAACAGATAATTTTTCAAATAAAAAAGAGGGATTATTAACCCGGAACGGAATTGTCAGATTTTTAGTTATAAAAATTAATTAAAACAAAAAAAACAATTATGAACCAAATAGTTAAGTTTTTAACCAAACATTTACATTTTTAACAAAAAAGTATTACATTTCTTGTAATACAGCTGAGTTTTCACCCTAGAAAGTTTTTTCAGTCAATAAAGAGAAAAAAATTCATCCAAATTGTTGAATTTTCAAGCCAAAAATACGAATTCTCAACAAAATAGATTAATTTTTAATTAAAAAAGGTAAATCTATAACCCAAAATGGAATAGTTAGATTTTTAGTTAAGAAAATTACTCACAAAAAAAAATTATGAACAAAATAGTTAAGATTTCAATGAAAAACTAAAAAGATGAATTTTCATCCATGAAAGATTCTTCAGTCAATATAGAACCAAAAATCATCTATGTTGTTAAATTCTCAAGCCAAAAAGACGAATTTTTTACAAAACAGTTGAATTTACAATCCAAAAATATGAATTTTGAACAAAAATGTCAATCTTTAGCCAAAAGATAATTTTAAACCAAAATAAATGAATTTTTAACATAAAAAATACGATTTGTCAACCTAAAAAGATGGATTTTTTCATAAATTATTGAATGTTTAGCTCAAAAAGATCAATTTTCAACCAAGATTGGAATAGATAAAGTTTGGTTCATGACAATTAATTTGCAACCAAAAAGAACGAACTTTCAACAAAATAGTTAAGTTTTCAAACCAAACAATTGCAATTTTAATCAAAAAACATTACTTTTCTACTAAAAGAGATGAATTTTCAAACCATGAAGACGAATTTTCAACAAAAGAGTTTAATTTTCGTCCTAGAACGTTTTTTCAGTCAATAGAGAAAAAAAATTTCATCCAAATGGTTAAATTTCCAAGTCAAAAAAGACGAATTTTTAACAAAATAGTTAAATGTTTAGTCCGAAAATATGAATTTTTAACAAATATGTCCATTTTTAATCAATAATGATAAATTTTATACCAAACAAAATGATTTTTTAACTCAAAAAATATGATTTTTCAAACTAAGAAGATGACTTTTTAAATAAATTATTGAACTTTCAAAAAAATAATTAAATTTGCAAGAGAAAAATAAAATTTTAAACTTTGCCAGATATCCTGTTTTTACATATAAGTGTGATAAGTATAAAAAAACATTAAAATCCTAATTTTAAAATATTTTACTTTCGTAACTGTTAATGATACATCCACTAATTCTTGTAATCTATTGTTCCTATACGTTTTTTTGGTTAATTATAAGAATATTAATAATAATAGTAATACTAAAATAAGAAATTGACTTTGGTATGAAGGTTCCAGTGATATTTAAAAACTTGTTTATTTTATATTATATTATTTCTGAGTTGAGTTTACCTTTAGACATGGACGTGCGGTCTCCCAAACCGCACCATGCTTCTTATATGTGGGACCATCCCCCCTCTGGCTATCTTCGCGGCTGCCGTTATTAGTAGCTTTAGGTTTGGTTGAGCTTTTGCAGAGGTAGGTGGACAACCTGTGGCTCTGTGTGTAATTGATGAGTAATGTCAATTGGAAGCTCATAGGCGTTCCGTGAGACCGCACGCTCACGGTAGCGTCATAATTTTATATTTCTGTTTCAGTTTGTTTCAAGGTATTTAAAACTTAGGATGTCACTTCCAGAAAAATTTAGGTCCCGATTATCCCTAACATGAGAAAGAAGTGACAAATTAGTATGGACGTATGGACGTGCGGTCTCTCAGACCGCACCATGCATTTGATATATGGGTCCCTCCCTCCACTGGTGTAAACAATTATTAATAATAAAAGTTGATAAAAATTAACTTCATACATATTTAATTATATGTGAATATATACAGCGGTCTGTGAGACTTCAGGTCCATGTTAGTGCAAAAATGAAATCACATCCATACTTAAAGGTTAAAAATAATTGATTCAAGCAATAACTAATGAAAGCTACCTATTTTATACAAATAATAAGAAGTATAATCTTTATGTTGTAACAGAAAAGGTTTGATGGTTTCGAAGGAATTTCAAGATTTTCAAGAAATCCTCACATGTTAAAGCTTTTCGCAAATTGCCAGGGATTAAAAATTATAATATTGCATTGACGCGTCATTTTCAAAGACTCCTAAATGCATCTTAAATTCTCCCTAAAACTTATAATATTGCAGTTCAATTAATATAACTATTTTAATATTTCAACCAGGAGCAAATTTCATCTATATCT
>CAKNYM010037548.1:26228-78476 GCA_932195095.1 Andricus curvator | reverse complement strand
TAGAGAAAGAGATAGAAAATGATTGACATTCGTGGTAGAAAGATAGATTGAGGGATAGAAAAATATAAGTGTCTCGGCCACAAAAGGATAGAGAAAGAGATTGAAAAAGATTGGAATTTGTAGTAGAAAGATAGACTGAGGGATAGAAAAAGATAAGAGACTCATTCACGAAAAGATAGAGAAAGAGATTGAAAAAGATTAATTTTCGTAATAGATAGATATAGACTAAGGAATTGAAAAAGATAAGAGTCCTCGGTCACGAAAGATAGAGAAAGAGATAGAAAATGATTGACATTCGTGGTAGAAAGAAAGACTAAAGGATATAAAAAGATAGATACTACTGCAGTCAGTGGATAGACAGGGAGATAGGGAAAGATAGCGTTTTAGGGATGCAAAGTGTCACATTCAGAGAGGTAGAATAGTTCTATCTTTTCCAATCCCCCAATTTCTATCTTTTTCAATCTTTCTACTTCCAGCAGGAATGTTTAGTAACGAAGACTTGTCCATCGATATTATTTGTTTATAAAATTGGTTGATAACAAAAAAACAATAATATCGTATGGCAATTCTTTGTCACTAAATATCACCACTTAGGTAATTTGAAGACGACTAGAAAGAAAAACGATCACTTTCTATCTATAAATGGTCAAACTATAAATAAATATCAAGATGTAAATAAATATCGATTGACTATTACTTTCTGTCTAGAAATGACCAAACTATGCATTTTTTTATAAAATTTGTTTATACAATAAACAAATAATATCGAATGACCAATCTGAATCACTAAATATTACCACTCCTATAATTTGAAAGTACTAAGAAAGAAGAACGATTACTTTCATCCAAAAACCGCCTAAACTATGCTTTTTCTACATAATTTGTTTATAAAATAAACTTTCACACATCAGATTAATTAATTATCTGATCGACGATTGATGAAGAAGTTATTATGAAATTGATTAATATTAAGCAATTCGCAAATTTCACAAATATTGCGAACATTTCAGAAATTTTTAAAGATTTTCAAAGATTTCAGACAGAGTTCACAAACATTTCACAATATTCGTAAAGACATTTACATTCGTAAAGACATACATTTCAAAAATTGCACAAAGTTTTCGATATTTTCTCAAAGATTTCGCAAAAATGTGGAAGGTTTCGCACAGATTTACGGTCGATTTACAAGATTTCAGTGATTTTTGAAGATTTCGCAAAGAATTTGGATAGATTAAAAAGATTTCTGATAGATTTCAAACATTGCACCTAGCTTTCAATTATTTCCCAAATATTTCGGAAAAATTTCAAATACTTGGCACAGAGGTAGGATAGATTTATAAAATTGTACAAAGATTTCAATGATTTTCCAAAGACTTCACAAATTTTTTAAATATTACCCAATATTTTGAAAATGTTTCAAATATTTTGCTAAAATTTTGGAAACATTTCACAAATGTTTTAATAAAATTTAGTAAAATTTCACGAAGATTTCAGACACGTTGCCAATAATATGTAGATTCAAATGATTTCACAAAGAAATATAATAAATAAAATAGAATAAAAGTAATTATATTCACAAAGATTGTAACACAGTGTTTAAAGATTTCAAATACTTCGGAAAGATTTCCAAAGCAACATTTCACAAACATTTCAAATATTTCGCCGAGTTTTCAGATAGATTTCCAAGAGTGCACTAAAAATTCAATGATTTCCCAACGATGTCAAAAATTGCAACAAGTTTTTCGCAAAGATTTTGAATAGACTTAAAGGATTTCACAAAGATTTCGCGAAGATTTCAAATAGTTTGAAAAGAATTCACAAAGACTTCAATGATTTCATTAATTCCACAAATATTACCAAGTACTTTACAAATATTTCAAACATTTCGCAAAGATTTTCCAAGATTTCGGATAGATTTAAAATATTTTACAAAGATTTCAGTTGTTACACATAAATTTTGGATGGATTGCAGAACGCACAAACATTTCAATTATTTCGCTAAGATTTTAAATATTTCGCAAAGATTTGACATACATTTTACATTGTTTTTGCGAATACTCTAAATATACTTCTTCAGTAAAATACGTTCGTCTTTCGTTTTCTTCCGATGTAGCAAATGCATAATCTCGGACGGTCTTCCTATTTTCCCGGATTTTTCCAAACACGTGTTTTCCGATCGGTTTACTGCTACGAAACCCTTGCACCTCTGTCCTCTTACTGTCCTCTTAGCTTTTAACCATTTCTCCCCCATTGGAAAATTCGTTCGTACTTTCAGTTTATTCTGAACTTCGGTCGAATAAGCATCTTGCCATATTTTTCTTACCCAGTATTTTCAGTTTTGATTACTGTGTCAGAAAATAATTTTCATTCTTTTATATAATACGATCTTTTTATAATTGTCATACGCACTACTTTACGGTTTTACTGTGGCAAAAAGTCGTTCTTCTTACTTGTAGGAAACGATTTTTGCACATGTTTCCAAACTAACTACTTTCAGCGTTGAGTGCTGTGTGAGAAAATCATATTTGTTGCTTCTATGAAAGGATCTTTTCATATGTGTCTTCCGCGGAATTTTTTGTGTTTATAAAGCGAGCTTCGTCTGCTTGTCAGCGTGGTAATTGAAAACTTTCGAGTGTTTGTTTTACCCTACTCCCTCTTCTCCTCTCCTCCCATGCTCTTTCTTCAATTACTCATCTTATCTTTCTCTCCTTCCATGTCATATCTTCATCAATTATTTCCTTTCTTCCCCTGAGCGCCTTCTTTTTCATCATCACCTCTTTCTTGTCCGCATCACTTCCCAGTTTGACGACGTAGACCCTAGACTTTCCTTCTAGCTTACTGCCCACCCCCTTTATTTCCTCCACCCTGACATTTGCCCCTATGTCTCTCATAAGTTTCTCTACCTCTTCCCTTCCCGTCTCGCTTTCCACTTGCATTCTTTTGATCTCTACGTTTCTCTTTTTCTTTTCTCTTTCCTCCCCCTCCATTTTCTTCTCTAATCCTAGCAATCTATATCTCATTCTCTCATTTTCCTCTCTTAAGTTCCCCTCCCCTTCTTTCGAATCCCCTCTCCCATGGTCCTCACGATTATTTTCGCCTTCAGATCTGTATTCTAAGTTACGCACTCTCTCCTCCAACTCCCTTATTTCCCTTACCCTTTCATCCTCACTATTTCTCTGTGTATTCTCCATATTTTCTAGTTTACTCCATACTTTTTCTTTTTCCTCTTTCCAGCAATTTTCCCACTCTTCCCACTTCTCTTTTACTTTCAGTATCATCCCCTACGTACCCCTCCCCTGTTTCTTCACATCTTCTATTCCTCTATTCATTTCATCTCATAGTTCCCTTATTAAATTTTCTATTATATTATACCCTCCTACCTTGGAAATCTCTGTCGGTGTCTTGTCTTGCTTCTCTTTGTGAGCTTATCCTCCACCCCCTCTTCTTCCCCTTCTTCTCTATCCCTCTTGCTATCTTCCGATTTCTCAATTTCTGAATCTGTCCCTGCACTCTCCAAACGCCACCTAGCTTTCGATCCCGTGTTACTCGTGCTAGCGAGTCTTTCACGGTTCGTCGGTCTGCCCTTTCCCCTATGACTGGGTCCTCTATTCCGCGCGAATTCTGCCGCTCCTACCACCCCGCCTTTACTTGGCGTCTCGCACCTCTCTCCCTCGTCGCCGCTTGTCTCCCCCGCCCCCTTCCCTTCGCCCATCGCTCTGCTCGGCTCCGACCACGATCTCCCTTCTTCGGATTCTTTTCCCGACTCGTGGTGCCCTCGCGCGTTGTTATTTCGTGCTAGACTTCTATTTACCGGCATCTTACCCTGCGATTTTACCACTTACCTACTAAGCTAAGTTGTCACGTGACGCATTTAACCCTCTCGCTTCAGCAACCCCCTGCCCCTCACCACTCCTTTCCCATTCACCCTACTTTCTGTTGAAAACACCGTAATTGCTGTTTTTACCCTCACCTTACCTCACCGTTTATCTCATATGTCCCGTGCACGTTCACTACTAAAACTCCCACGCCCCTGGTCTGCTCATACCCCGCACACCACAAGTATAAATCCTACTCCGATTCTAACCTCAAAAATCAAGCATTCACCTCTTTTTCTCTTTTTTATCCTTTCTCTGCCCTGCTCAACCCTTCCACACAATCACTCTCGTCCGCCGCCTCTCCCCACTCCGCTCACCAACCCTTTTCACTCCAAAAAACACCTCTTTCCCTTCACTCGAGCCAAAAAGAACACAGTACTGCCAAGACGCGTGTATTCACTATTAGCGCTGGAAACGGAAGCCAAATTCAATGTATTAAAATGCAATTGCAAATTAAAAAATATATTTTTAGTTCATATCAAAAAACGTAATCTACATCTTGTGTAAGATTGTGGTATAGTAGGAATCGTTATGTAATTGAGTATTGGATATGATTCGCATAATAAAAGTTTATTCATATTTAAAATACCTCTATTCCAATTTCATAATTTTCAAAATATTTACGATGTTGTGAGATAATTATCTAAATTCAATCTTCGACATAATATGTAAATATGTTTTAAGTTTTTGTGGAATTAGTTTAAAAGATTATAAATAATTAAAATTTTGAGAATAATATAAGATCAAAATTAGTTTGATGTTTCAATGCAAATAATATTGATGATTGATTTTTATGTTATGAACTGATGAATAAACTATTATTAAGTATTGACTGATTAATTTTTTTCAAAAAATTGAATTACCTAAAGATTAAATTTGAATTATTTTCAGTTAAATCACATGAATTGACTATTTACATTAAGGTTATGTGATTTAATATTGGCTGCTATTTTTATGATTTTATTTTTTCTTTAAAATATCTCCATTACAAGTATATAATTTTTTCAAATATTTGTATCAAAATTATATGTACATATGTGTTGATTTTTTATGAAATTTGTATAAAAGGTTATCAATAATTCAAATTTTCAGAAAAATATGAAGTAAAAATTATTTCAATAATTCAATGAAAATAATTCTTCAAAGCTTTTTGTGTTATGAAATGATTAATTAATTATTGGCTGAGTAATTTTTTCAAAAAATTAAATAACATAAATATTTAATTACAATTTTTCTCTATCAAGCAACATAAATTAATTATTTACTTCAAGGTGATATGATTGAATATTGGGTATTATTAGTATAGTAAAAGATTATTTTTTGCAACCGTTTCTATTACAATTATGTAATGTTTTATAATATTTATGATATGAAATGAGTATCTGAATTCAATTTTCAAAATGATATGTACAATTAGGGTGGGTCGAAAAAACCAAAAATTGGAATTTCAATTTGGGACCACCGGGAAAAGGTGTATTTTCATATCACAATTTCCTGAAAAAAAACTTTTTAAAGTCGAATAATGTTAAGGCCTGCCCCACGCGAAAAATGTACAAAAAATAGGTTTTTCTTATTTTTCTCTGAAAGTATTGATTTTATTGAAAAATGTGGTAAAAAAAATTTCTAGATCTCGGCGAAATACATCTTTTTTATTTCACTTATTTTTGCGTACGACCAGTGAATTTCAAGAAAAATCGAAATAACGATTTAAAAATGTGAAAAATGCAATATTAAAGTAAATTCTGCAACCTCAAACAGGTCAATTTTTATTTACTGTCAGTTTATATGCTGAGATGCAACTCTCTGCTTGTTCCAATGATTTAAAGAACAACCCAGGACTCACGACGAGGACGTGGTTGCATATTGAATCCCACCGCAGCCCGTCCCAACCACCCACCTATCAGAGCTTAATGCTATATGCTACTCCTTACCTCAGTTTCTTTTTGGAAAATTTGTGATCTGCTTTCGTTTCTATCTTTGGCATTTCCTGTCTTGATCGCAACCGTGTCCTTATGAACCCATCTCGATTTTTTTCTCCACAAACAGAAGCAGCAGCTTCTGTTACTGCTCTGACGCACCGTTCTACACTTTGAGTGTGGCATGGGAAGCGGAGAGCTTCATTCACAAGGGGATTTTTTCGATCATTAACGAAAGATCTAAGATCATCATCAGAAATATGAGCAAGAACTGGTGGAGCTGTAAATGTGTTGATGTTTTGGTTCTTCCAATCTACCATGTCGTAATATTCTGTTGCGTTAAAGTTTAATTTTGGTGTTTGAAAAGTTCGAAACGGAAGTTCACTGATCTTTTCTTTTCGGGGTCTACCTCTTTTTCTAGATACTTTTTCCTTACCCTGCTGTTGGTTTGGTTCTTGGATTACGAGTTGTTTCTTTTTCTCATCGTCTCTTGCTTTCAGTATAATTTGCAATCCCTTATCTCTCATGGATAGCGTATCGGCACAAATCATAGCCAGTAAAATCGTTTCAGGTTGTGCGCAGAAACTATTTCTTTCAATGACTTCGTATACCAGCATCCTTGAGTGATCAGGAAGGTATTTTGAACAGACGATCATTTCCCAAACGTGTTTTGTAGCAAACTGTATTGTCGGTTTACTTTTGATTAGAAACCAGCACGGTGCGTAAACTCTAAGAATGAAAGTCACCAATAATACCAGGTTTTCTGATGGATTTTCTGTGGAAACGTACAGTCGTAGATCACGATTACCAGTTGTTAACCAACGTGCATGATTCAGTGTGCCAGGATTAAGAGCTGCGAGATCAGGTGGACAGTATCTAGAAGCAATTGCATGGCACATTCGATACAGATATTTTTGATCTGTACTAAGATCTTTAAGAACCTCCGCTGACAGTTCTGGTACTTCTGCTTCAATTATTTTGAAGTTGACAATAGGCAACTGTTCGCAATTTTCTATTGCTCTACCTATTGGACCCGATAGCGTATTTGGTCCACTAGTCTTACCGTCAATTGCATATATCAGGTGACGTAAAGGTAACTCATTACAGTGTAACAGGCAAACTGACCATTGCAGGGGTTTCTTCAAGGTGAACTCTAAAAGTCTGATAACTCCACCTGCGCTTCCTGTGTTAACTGGCGTTCCGTCACAACCAACAACTGCAAGGTTTTCAATCTTTGCTTGTTTCTGCTCAAAAAATTCACATATACCTTCGCGAATACTCGATGCGTGACCAGAAGATGGAGTGAAATGATGCAGGTATTCGTCACCTGGTTGCTTGATGAGAGAAATATGCTCTTCTTTGATCCTTTTTCTATGCCAAATGTTGTCCACTTTTTTTTGAACGAGCGTTACATCCTTGCGGCCATCAAAATAAAGGCCTCGAATTTCAGTACCGTAACCTTGACATATTTCTTTTTTCCTTTCCTTCTTCCTTTCTCTCCGGATTTTTGACTTATCTATAACGTCTGAAGTGTCATTTTCATTAACTATTCCATAAGATTCCAGAGCTGCAGTTGCTAGAGCAGCTGCAGCTCGATCGGAGACTCCGAATCTATCTGCTACCCTGGCCACAGATTTTAGATCGTGTCGCTGCTGCAAGTGAGGTTCTTCTGATAATGTTAATCGTTTAGGGGGTATGTAATCATCGTCGTCAGTATTCGTATCGGTACTTACAATCTTGTCTCGTTCTGTATCATTCTCTTGTTCACTGTGATTTTCATCACTTGCTTTTGATATTTGCAAAGCCGCTTGGGCCTTCGCAAGGCGAGCTACTTCTTTCGACTTCCTGTCTTCTCTTTCTTTCAGTCTTTTCGTTTCCGATAAATCGCATCCACGGATGAAGTATTTTCTTTCATTTCTTTCATCCAGTAAAAATACGTGTTCATTAGAAGGGACTCTTTTCGATCTATCGCACCTACAGTTCTTGAAGTCGGGACAGTGACACGCGCAGATATCAAAAAGGCGTTGAGAATCCTTTTCAAACTGCTGAAATCTCTGATTGTAAATTAAATGATTTTCCTTGTCTTTTCTCTTCTTATGGGGTTTTAACAGAGATCTATATTCGTTCTTATAATTAGTGATAAGCTTTGTCACAAATTTTTGACATAAAGATGGAATGGCTGTCTTGTTCCAAATATCTTTTACTTTCTTTGCAACAATGGCACTGATTACTTTCACACTGGCATTTGAAACTCCTTTTTCAAAACGCTGAATATAAAGGAATTGTTGCATAATATCTACATACGTTGGCAAGCAATTGACACTAAATTCTTTTGCGATTTCAGAAACGGGAAAGGTGTTTACTGCACGAGTAGTAACCGTTGTTCCCTTTTTTTTGGACATGATAAAAGTCGTAGCACTGTATCTAATATTTATAAAACTACACTTACTGTAAGTACACAGAAAAAAAACTAGGTTTTTCTGTCAAGCGTCGAACTGTTAAGAATTGTTGTTTATAGACTTACCCTCGCGACCGCATTTGATTTTCATTTGTTTTTCTACTTGCATTATATTTTTGCTTACTTTTTCTGTGTCTTTTATCAAATCTGAAATTACGACTGATTGGGACGGGCTGAGATAGGACTTTGCGTATAACCATTTTAATTTTATACCACTGGATCTAGCAGAGAGTTGCATTTCAGCACCTGATCTGACCCTAAATAAGAATTTACCTCTTCGGGATAACAGAAATTAGTCAAATATTGCATTTTTCACTTTTTCAAATCGTTATTTCGATTTTTTTTAAAAATAACTGGTCGTACGCAAAAATAAGTGAAGTAAAAAAGATGTATTTTACCGAGATCTAGAAATTCTTTTTATAGCATTTTTTGATAAAATCAATACTTTCAGAGAAAAATCAGAAAACCCTTTTTTTTGTACATTTCTCACGTGGGGCAGGCCTTAATATTATTCAATTTCAAAAAGTTTTTTTTCAGGAAATTGTGATATGAAAATACCCTTTTTCCTATTGGTCCCAAATTGAAATTCCAATTTTTTGTTTTTTCGACCCACCCTAATGTACAATGTTCATGCGTTTTATTTTTTTCAGAAAATTATTATAAAAGGATATTAATAATTAAAATTTTCAGAAATTAAATTTCAAGTTTAAACAAATATAAAGTGAGAATTATTTAAATTTTTCAATGAAAATAATTGTTTAAGGCTTTTTATTTTGTAAACTGACTGATTGATTATTTAATTTTTTCAAAATATTAAATGTTGTAAATATTGAATTCCAATTTTTTTCGATTGAGTAACATAAATTTACTTTGAGGTTTCTAATTGAATATTGAATATAATTGGTATAATAAGAGTCTATTTATATTTAAAATACCCCTATTCCAGTTATGGACACACGTTTTCATTGTTTCTGGAATTAGTTTAAAAGGGTATTGATGACTGAAATTTCCAGAAAAATATAAAATCAAAATACTTGGAAACTCGTCCTTTATCAATTAAAAATAATTCTTGTCAAAAAAATCCAAAGAATACCGTTTTTAGTATGAATTTAATAGAAAAATGCTATTTTGCAGTTTTTGGGTCACTTTCCAAGCACAATAACAATGGGGAGAGAGAGGGAGAGGGAGAGAGAGAGAGAGGGAGAGAAAGAGAGCTCCTTTAGTGTCTCTGATACCCGACACAACGCTTGTGTCAGAGGCCTGCGTTACACTTTCGAGTCGTGGTTTTACTCGACTCAGGCGCGACTCCCCATATCGAGGTCTAAGATGTTTACACATCAAAAAGGAAGACCTTCTGGAATTTTCCAAACTCGGTTGCTACTCTCAGTTTGATCTTTTTGCAACTGAGTGTTCATATTATCACTTTTCTCCAATGACGGACATGCCATCGGATGCTGAACGACTCGACAAAATCCAATATCTTTGCGAGGATGGAAAACTGGATAAAGTAGCAATGAGTCATGAGATCCACACGAAACATAGACTGGTTGGTTCTAAACGAAAATTTAAATTAATTTGTGGAGAAGAAAATGCATATTATTTCAATTATTTCAATAATCATATTATTAGAACTGAAAAATTATTACTGCTATTTCAGATCAATTTTGCAAGACATGGATATGGTCACATTATGAACAACGTATTCCCAGAGATGTTAAGTAAGGAATTAACGCAAGAGGAAATCGATGCAATTACGACGATGAATCCGAAGACCTGGCTTTCTTATTACGACTTATAGACATCGAATTTCGAACCATATACTCCATAAATAAAAAGTACAAATCGATCACAATGAAATACAGATATTTTAATTTTCAACTAGTAGTAGGGCTATGCCGGTGCTGCTCCACTTGCCAACAGATGGCGCCACCGTCGCAAGTTACCAACATCAACAGATGGCGCCACCGACAAAGGGAGGGTTCTGTTCCGTGCTAAGTTAACGACACCAAAAGATGGCGCCACCAACAAAGGGAGGGTTCAGTTCCATGCTAAGTTACCTGCAGTCGGTAAACCATTGAGGTTGGTAACGGTGATTCCTGCTAAGTTAACATTATCGGGTTCTGTTCCGTGCTAAGTGACCATTGTTCGGTAAAACAGTTTATTACCATCAGACGGTAAAACAGGTAAGTCGGTAATTTTTCATATTAGCATTTTAGCATATGTAGGTAAGGCAGGGAACCATATTACCATAATTCGGTAAAACAGAGAGGTCGGCCATTTTTATATTATCATTTTAGCATATGTCGGTAAGGTAGGGTACCATATCACCATCAGTCGGTAAAACAGAGAGGCCGGTAAATTTTTATATTAGTATTTTACCATCGGTAGGTAAGGTAGGTTGCCATGTTACCATCAGTCGGTAAAACAGAGAGATCGGTAATTTTTTATATTATCATTTTACCATCGGTCGGTAAGGTAGGGGCACATGTTACCATCAGCCGGTAAAACAGGGAGGTCGGTAACTTTTTATATTATCATTTTAACATCGGTCGGCGAAACAGGGAGGTCGGTAATTTTTGTATATTATCATTTTACCATAGGTCGGTAAAACAGGGGTCTTCGGTAATGCACATCTTCAGCCACAGATGGAGCGTCATTCGCTATATCAGGAGCCTACCTTATCAATCGGGTGTAAATAACTGATGACATCACTCAGTACTTTCTGCCAGCACTGATAACAACAGTCGGTAATGCATTTGTCGGCCGGCGAATTGATTCTTAGTCTGCCCGTACCTTACCGACATACTGTGTGTAGTCCCAGTGCGTCCTGCACGCGCGCGCGTTTGTATTCCCTCGACGACCACGGATGTTCCTCTGTTTCTACAAGTGTCATGCGTCTAACTTATATACAAAAGATGTGGGGGTTTTCCCTATTTCTACAAGTGTTGCGTTGAGATTTCCTGCGCTGTTCCAAGTAGCCTACATTTTATCAATTTAAATTTCCCGCGCTTCAACTCATTAATTGGCGAATCAATTTAAATCTTAGAAAAATTAAGTAAATGAAACGAAAAAGCAAATCTTACATAGTAACTTAAGCTAATTAACAAATAATAAGAACAATGGTTAAAGGTTAAAATTTGATTAATTTATTTTCATAATTTTTTTTCAATTTATTTAAGATTTTTAAATTCGACATTATTATATTGTCCACCCAAATATTTCAATTGTAGCTTCTCTGCAGAAGCAGCTTCATGCATACTTTCCAGAGTTCCAGGATCTTCTAGAACTTTCACAAGCCTCGCAGGTAGGAAAGTATTGAAAGTACCTTCCAGCTCGACAACGATCCTGGTTCCATACTTGGCTTGCACCTTCTGGATCCTCGTCACTGCATACCTCTTCTTTGGAGTCAGGTCTGTCAGCGGCCTCGTTGGTAGGTAGCCTTCCATTCGACCAATGGCATTGATCTTCTGCAGGTCCATTTCTTCTTCAGAGATGTTACGTCTTTTCGCAAGCAAGTGAAGAGGTTGAATGAAGAAATCGGTCTGGAGATGCGCTTTTATAGGCAGATATCCCGACCCTGCTAGTCACCACTCCAATTCTGCGCATGCGTTGTATTTTAATAGGGGATTCCCCCTCTTATAAAATAAAATTTTGCCATTATAACGTCCTCTAAGCCAGAGTCAATGCAACAGAGGTGGCAATATTGCGCATGCGCAGATAGATAAAAGTGCAAATTATTTTAAGATATTTAATGATGAGCAAAGTAACTAATGTTTACTTAAAAAATGTAACTATAAACTAATGTTTACTTAAAAGACCTAACTTAAAATCAATAGGAAAGGGAAATTATGATTAAATAGACATTTAATAATCCATCTTAACCTAGTTTTTACAAAAAGTTTTCCAAATCATTATAAAAATCTTTTGCTGTATAATTAACATCTACTTCATCTATTGAAACATTGCTCGTTGTACAATTATCTGGTTTATTTAAAATCCAATTTTTTAATATTACAGCATTATTTCCAGCACAATTAGTAGTGCGATATGTATGATGTGTACATGAAGGTAGTGATGATTCAAGTGTCATTTTCTTTAACGAAGGACAATTTAAGTCTTCAAGATTCTCAACATTGTTGTTTACATATTTTTCTAACCACCTTTTCTTCTCAAGACCTTTAACGAAGATTGTGCGTGCAGTCATCAATGTTTTTTGAAGTATAGGTCTAACTTCTTCATAGGGCACGTCACCAACAGTCCAGTTGATTCCATGGAAATTGTGTGTTAACCATGTATTAGTGCTTTTATACCTTCTAGGTAGTGAACTCGAGCTGCAGGGTGGTTCAAAGAGGAAGACCAGGGGAAGAGCATCTTCCTGGAGAGTGAGGATGGCCAGCTCCTTGAAGATAAAGTCGTTGTAAGGCCTTTTGAAGCCTTGAACGTCTACAACGAAGTCCATCTCAACTAAGACTGATTTCTTCAGCCAAATACAGCTCTTTTATACCCTGATTCAACTTCCACCACACAATATTACCCCCACCACTTCAAATTACTTTCTGAACAGCGCCACTAATGGGCTTATATTGAACTATCCGATCATGTATGATTAGACAATAGGCTGCTGTATTGGCGGGAAAATTATTACTCGATTCAAATTCTAACCTTACATCCACTGAACTTTGTTTCAAAAACTCATTTTGTTTAGAGCAGTCAATTACAATGAGTGGTGCATTGTCCTTGAAGAAACGCTTCTTTAGCAAACGTTCATGCTCTTTTCCATAGTATGAAGTTTGAAAATTAGCATACATCTCATACAATAATGCAAACTGATTCTGATCAAAGTTTAAATTTGAATTACCATAAGGATAATACTGAGAATTGAGAAAAACTTTTACATTTGTAATATTACACGGAGAAAAAAATATGCCTATAATAGTAAGAACACTAGTCATGCTTTTGTCGCAGGTTTCATTCCTGCTATCCTGGTACAAAATTCATTCATTTTAAGCAGGAAACCCTTTATCCTAAAAAAGTACAAAGCTTCACCTTGCTATATTTGTAAAGAACTCACCCTATTAGAGTATGAGTACTCTTACAAATGAGATATTAGGCCGCGCTTACTTACGAACGTAGCCCCTGTAGGCCTGGCCTAACTTCACATCGCTTTTGCAAGACTACTCATACCCTAAGAGGATGGGTTTTCTTACAACCGTAGCAAGGCAAAGTTGGAGCTATTTCCGGCAGGCACAACTGCTCTGAGGGCACGTGACTACAACAATAACGGCATGCGCTTGATTCTTTTATGGTATAGGACATTTAATGCTAAAAATGTCTAACCTGATGCCAATATTGGCAGAAATTCATGCCAATTTGCCACATAAAGTTCCGTACTGTAATATCAAGAGCTCAGCCTGTTATAACAGTGCGATTTTTTTTCTCCGTGTACAGTGATCGAAAAAGTTGATATAACTTCTCCGTTGATCTTTTCTGCCAGTTTGAAATCCTAGTATGATATATCTTGGTTTCTCTATTTGTGTGGAAGTCTTTACCTGCCACACATGGTTTTGAGCGGCTGGGATTAGAGGATATTCAAACATTTCCCAGGATCGAAAACTCATTGTATATAGGTGGATCCTTTTCAATATACTTTAGCAACTGTATCTTCTGACGATTTTCAGGTAGAACATAGGGAACCTCAGCATAATTAAGCTGGTTAGGGGTCAAGGAAATGTAACTCTTCATGGTGCTGGTATGTCCAATATTTTTACATCGGTCAATCTCAATACCATTCAATTCATACCGAATTTCATCAAATAAAAAGCAGATGGCGTTACCCATTAGATTTGTTGCTGTCACAGCTGTATTTCCATCAGCCCGAACTAGTCTTCCATGTATGTGTATAGAGCTTTTACTTGGAATAATGCATAAATCTTGATGTTGCACTGCAATTCGTATCTCATCACTGTTGTTATATAATGATGAAGCATAAGGTTGATGAGCATGTATCTCGTAGTGTGCTATAGATTCATCATAGCTCACTGGAGCTGGAACATTCAGTATTTCTTCCATTTTTGTAACAGCGACAAATAAATAATATATGAATTAATGGTAGCTTTTTCTTCTTCTTTTTCCTTCTTGAACAAGTCTGTGACCTTGTTGCTTGAGGAAGCGCAAGTTCTGAGATGTTAATCTCTTGCGAGCTGATTGAAGACTGACTGATTTCTTGCATGGTGGCTTGCTTATATAACTTGCACCCACTTTACGATTTAAAACGATACCCATCACGTTGACTTTAAGTGTAATCGGATAGTTATAGTCTCTCCTCGAAAATTCACCAATTCTCCGTCTTGATCAACTATGCGGAGCTGAATATGATGTATTGTCTTCACGATGATCGGAAGATAAATGACGTGTGATGGCACTTCAACGATCTTATATCCTGGTGGAACGGTTGGGAAGAATTCATGAATCGTGTGAACTTTTTGATCATTAATATATGCTCCAGTTGTAATGTTGCACTCAATCCTGAGAGCATTCACCTTGAGAATAGCTACTGGTAAATCAGATATATGTATCTTATTAGCTTCGAGAACACGTGATGTGAATCCCAAAAGCTGACCAATAGAATCTTTTGGTTTAAAGTTAACTTCACGGTTGCTCTTGATTTCACTACGCAACGTATTGTTGTTTGGCCTAATATTTACTATAGCATTATTATTATTATTATCCAAATTCTTTTGCACATATTTTTCAATCTCATCCCCATTTGCTGATACTGTTATAACAGAAAAGTCTCTATTCATCAGAGATCTCTGTATATATTTCTCAATATCTTCAATTTCATAACTGCCAGGGGGTATGGTATCTACCTGATTACCAATATAAAATTTATTCTTTCCAACATCATCGTTAGGAATTGAATTAAATGTGAGTAGCTCAACTAGACCAAGAGCATAATTTTTATTTGGCGAGAGTTCTATTGGTGGAAAGTATTCTGCCTTAAGCACAGATGAGTTGCCTGAAATAGTCAGAGTGAACGATTCATCAATCATGGCGTATTTCTCTATACTGATTGTCTGCAAGCAATTACTTGCACTTATATAGAATATATTTGCTCTTTACATTAAGCTGTCCACATAGAAATTTAAGACATAAATGACCACACTCAAATGTATTATAGTCTTGATGCCTATCATGATTATATTTTATAAAGCTACCAACACCTAGATAATTGACACGTTCAGAGGGTGGTTTAAGGTTACCAAAACTGTCAAAGTATAATGTTTCATAACCATTCTTTTTGAATGCTACCCAATGTGTACCTGGACCATCTTTATCTTCAAGATTAACTATGGCCGACTCCTTTCGCCGAGGTCCTCTAGCAGGTAATTCATTTCGCATAAAGACTCCTCGAAAATATGGAATCTTTAGAGTCTTAGCATAATTGAGTAGATCAAAATCAGTTAATGCACGATGTGGTAGCTTCACTGTAAGTTTTTTTTCTTGAATAAACGTTTTTTAGCTGCACGTTTTTTAGCTTTAGGATCACGACCTTGAGGACATGGTTTGATATGAAGACCCAGTCCTTGTCGATAGGGTTTCAAGTGTAGCCCTTTTCCAAGAGCTATTTCCTCCGTGGTCTTATTACGACGTGCAGTCTCTTGAAGTTGATGTTTAGCTGCATTGGAATCATTTACAGCTTTTGCAACACTAGCTGCTCCACCAGCAAGAGCTCCAAGTGCGCTGAGTCCTGCGAATATTGGAATCAGTGGTAAAACACCACCAACTACGAGGTAGTTATACAAAATACGAGGTGCTCTCACTTGACTTCCACCTCCAGCTCTTTTAATAGCTTTTCGAGCAGCCTCCACAGCAGTTTTAATGACAACTTGTGCACCATTACTAGGAGACTGGTAATGTTTAGCAGCATCCACAATTTTTCTCAAAGCTACCCGTTTCTTAGAAACCTTTTTAATCTTCCTCTTATTCTTCCTTGACCCCATACCGAGTTTTTATTTAACTTTCATGATGTTGGTTATAGCTAGTGCAGCTGCTTTTTCACCAATATCAGAGTTTTGAGAAACAACACGCTGCCACGCTTTGTCAGCTAGTGTCCTATCTGCAATGTTTCTCGCTTCAATATTCTCTTGATTCATCGAATAAGCAAATATCGTGCTCCTTACAAGCAGCGTCCAGTGGGTTTATACCTGGATCACCTCGTTCTAAACGTTTAGCTAACTTAGTACCAGGTCCACAGTACTGGTATCCTGGAAAATGTAATTCGAAGGGTAATTTGTTAATAATAGTATTAATTAAACCTCGACCTCGACGTTTCTACACTGTATACTGTATACTCAACGAGCAACTTTATATTAGTATAGACTTAACAGGCTGGAGAGATGGTCCAACTGTTGTTAACTGTGTGAAGACTATCTTTCAACTGATCCAAAAGCTATATAAGCGCTGTATTTATAGCTTTCTCAGCAGTCAGTCTCGAGCTGTGGTTGAAGCCACAGCTCATTATAGTTGTTCCCGAGGGAAGTGGGTACTGTATTCTTAACGAGCAAATTCATATCAGCATAAACTTAACGAGCTGGGGAGGCAATCCAATTGATGTTAGCTGTATGAAGGTTAACTTTCAACTGATCCAAAAGCTATATAAGCGCTGTACTTATCACTTTCTCGTTAGTCAAGGTTAAAATGAGATTCAAGACACAACCTGTCAAACTTCCAGTCGCAAATATAGACTCCCTCGTTGAACCAGGGCAGAAAAGGGTGAAGCGTCATGGTAATCTACTATCAGACAGCATTCGTGCAGTTTTTTGTGGTCCATCACATTGTGGTAAAACAAATGCACTGCTTTCCTTAATTCTACATCCAAATAGTCTCAGATTTGATAATATTTATCTTTACTCAAAATCTTTGCAACAACCCAAGTATCAATTCCTGGAAAAAGTAATCAGTGATTAGGATAGCTCCTCCTCCTCCTCTTCATTATGGTCATTTTCCTCCTCCTCCTCCTCCTCCTCCTCATTATCATCATTATCCTCCTCCTCCTCCTTAGCCTTCTCCTATAAATAAGAGTCCTTGATTGTGACTAAGTCAGTATAGCCTGAGACACCAACGCTTCAACATGTTCCGAAAGGAACGAGATATGCTGAGTCAAATAGCAAAAGCTAGTGATAAAATTTGACGAAAATATCGTACGTTCAAGTTGGGTAAAGAAACTACCGAAAGTATTTTGAGAGAGACTTTTAAACCTATAGTCACACCACTACAAAAGCTAGTAGATATATCAGATATATCAATCAAAGAAAATAAATTAATGAAAAATAAAATTGAAAAAGATGAAGACGAAGAAGAAGAAAATGAAGAAGAAAATGATCTATCTTTCATGACTGCTGATGGTGATAGTGATGATGGTGATCAGGAGCATGATAAAACTATGATTGAAGAAAATGATGAACCTATTGAAAATCGTGACAAGTTGACGAATAAATTTATTGGTCTATTAAATAAAAATAGAAAAAAATATTTGTATATGGTTTATGGTGTACGAAAACTTAGTGATGGTTCGCTGATGATTGGTGATCTACCTATTAGGTTTGCTGGAGAATATATCAAGATTTGTGAAAGACTTTACATGAAAACTACTTGTTTATTGGAACTTTTATTTAAGCAAATACCTGATGAAATGTATATAAACCCTGATGATCTGAAGAACTATGAAGAAATTCTTATAGCTACAAATGCACATAAGAAGAATTATAGTCCTACTTCACCTATTCGCTCAAACAATACTGCAAAATATAAAAATATTATAGTAAAACTTTTTCCACATAAACGATTATCAACAACTAGAGGTTCATTACAGAAAAATAAACGATTAATGAGTTTACTACCCAACCTCATGATAGCAACGGAAGACTCAATACCAGACAACATTTATTGGGATGGTCCAAATGAACTAGTCGATCGTCTTCGTTTACTGTTGGCATCACAAGCAGCAGGCAATCCAAGTCACAGTAATGAAGTAGTTTCCATAATTAAAGAATTGCGGGAGGCTCAAATCATATATTAAGAGAGTGCGAATGAATATAACGTCAGTATTGAAATGGGCGCTGACGTGTTCGGACATAATTGTCAGTTTACCTTTGCACAGTCTTAAGATGGCTTCTACTTGTCAAAATTGTTTAAGAGTTTTTTCGCGAGTAGATAACCTGAAGAGACATCAAATGTACTCATGCAAAAAAGCACAGAATCTCTCTTCCCATATAAATAGCTATGATAAATCTGAAAGCTATGAATTTGGCCCCCTCAAATTGTCTCATGATATTCCGAAAATGATTCAAAGTGACATCAAGCACAATGATGAAACTGCTGATAGTAATAGTTCAGTTATTGCAGAGCTGCGTGGAGTCCTAAAACAAAAGTGTGCTGCTCTCAAAGAAAATGTAATACCAGAAAGAATGAAGTTGACATGTCCCCAGGTACGAAACCAAATATGTACCGGAATAAGACGTAAGTATGATTCAACTTTCAATGGGAAAAAGAATTTAAGTTTTGAGAATCTCAATGAAGACGCTTCAAGCAAAAAATTGAAGCACAATGTGAAAGTTATGATGAATAATGATGAGCATATGGATCAACATGCTGCGAAAGACAAGGAGGAGGATGTTACTGAGAAGCATGAGATAGATAGTGAAGAGAGTAAAGAAGATAAGCTAAATTATGAGAAGATGGATGAAGAGGAGATAGATGGACAAGAGATTGAAAAAGAGAAGATGAATGAGGAAGAGATAGATGAGGAGGAGGAGGATAATGATGATAATGAGGAGGAGGATAATGAGGAGGAGGATAATGAGGAGGAGGATGAAGATGATCATAATGAGGAGGAGGAGCTATCCTACTTGAACGTTGTTTCATACGGATCCAAACGATATTGTGTATGAGCTTCAATTTTGGATTAATAGTAACCATTCGCCACAAAGCCCTATGTGTCAAGCAATTATTAAAAAATTGCGTCAAAAACATGTAATATATTAGTGAATACTTTTATAAATCTAGGTCAAGATATATTTTTTTTTTTATAATGAATGTGATCCATTAAAACTAGTTTAAGAATGTTGCTGAATAAAAATTTATATTAAACAAATAAAACTATATGTATTTAATCATACTTCCCTATCCTGTTAGAGTAAGTCAATGAATTAATTAGCTTATTATTTAATTATTCAAGTTATTAATTATCTTTATTTAAAATTGGTGTTTTCTCAGTTTAATAATTTTTACTTAATTTAATTACTTTTATCAAAAATCTTCTGAGAGATATTGGAGTTCAGGAAAGGGTAGAAGGAGTTAAGAGAATAGGTGGGACGAAGGATGGAAAAGAAGGAATCTTTATAGTAAAAGTAGGGAGTGAGGACGAAAAAAAGAAAATTATGGAGAAAAAAAAATTATTGAAAGGAAGAAGGGAAAGAATTGAAGAGGATTTGCCATGGAGGGGGAGGAAAAGGAGATAGCAGATAGAGCAGATAGAGCAGAGGGCATAGGTAGAGAGGAAAAAGGGGCGCATGGTGTGGATAGGGAGAGACAGATTATGGATAAATGGGGAGGAATGGTTCTGGGACGAGGAATAAGAAGAAATAAGGGAAAAGGGAAAAAGATTTGAGAAAAGTAGAAAAAAGGAAGATGCAAAAGAGGTTAGAGATGAAACAGAGGGGTTTCCAAAAAGCAAGGCGGAAGAAAAGTGAGAAGGATAGGTGAGGGAAGGGAGGAGAAAAACGTGAAAATAGCTTTCTGGAATGTTTCAGGCTTGAAGAACAAGAATGGAGGTTTTTGGCGGAAGTTAGAAAAGTGGGATGTGATTATGATGAGTGAAACCTGGGTCGATGAGAAGGATTGGAAGGGGATGAAAAGGAGGTTACCTAAAGGTTATGTGTGGACAATGCAAGAAGCAAGAAAGGAACACGTTAAAGGTAGAGGGATGGGCGGCATGGTCTCAGGGGTGAGAAAAGAATTTGCAATAAAAGGGAGAATAGAGGAGGACAGGGAGGAAAAGGATGGAACAATGGTAAGAAGGATAATAATTGGAAAAGTCAAAATAGCGGTGGTTTGTGTATATAGAAGAAGAGGGGAAGAGGAAGGTTGGAGAGTAATAAGGAGATGAATGAAGGAAAAGAAGGAAGAGTTGGTTTTGATAGGAGGTGACTTTAATACCTGGACTGGCGAGCAAGGGGGAGGGACTTGGGATGAAGAAAAGGAAACCTACATAAGGAGCTCCAAAAATAGGGAATAGACCGGGAGGGGAGGAGGTTACTAGACGTAATAGGAGAAACAGGATGGTTTATTTGTAATGGCAACATGAAAGGAGATGAAAAAGGAGAGATCACATTTATAGGTAAGGGAGAAACAGTAATAGACTACATCCTGGCGGAAGAAAGAATGAGGAAGATGATAGGCAGTATGAATGTGGGGAATGAGATAGGGTCTGAGCACTTCCCAGTAATAGCTACACTGAAAGGTGGCGTCCATAAGCGCGGCAGAGGGAGAAAGGAAACAGGGCGAGAAAGAAACACGAAAATGGGAGTCTGGGGGTAGATAAATTAAAAGAGTTTAAACAAAAAATGGAAAAGCAGAATCTTAGGTATGAAAAGGAGGAGGGAGTAGACTCGTTAATTGAAAGGTTGAAAGGTTCGATCGAGAAGGTAAGGGATGAGGGATGTACAAAACAAGGAAGAGGAGAGGGAAAGAGAGGGTGGTGGGACGAGGAATGCAGGGAGAGTAAAGAGAGAATGAAAGAGTGTATAAGAAAATGGAGGAAAGGAGAAATAGAGAAGGCGGAGTACAACAGGAGAAAAAGAGAACATGAAAGGATGTTGGAAAGGAAAAAGCAAAAGGGAAAGGAGGAATACAAGGAAGAAGTAGAAAAAGTGATCAAAGAAGGTAGGGTCTGGGATGTGATAAATAGGGAAAGAGGAGGAAGGAAGGGCGTGAATGAAGAAATAGAAATGGGCGAGTGGACGGATTATTTCAAGGGTCTGTTAGGGGGAGAACAAAATAGGATGAAAGGGGAAAATAGAAGGATAATCCAGGGAGAAATGGAGGAAGGGAACGAAATAACAAGAGAAGAAATGGATCAGGCGATAGATAGACTGAAAAGAAACAAGGCTACAGGAGAGGATAGTATGGAGAACGAAGCAATAAAGTATGGAGGAGAGGGGATTAGAGAAGGGATGTGGAAGATCTGCAACAAGGTCTGGAAAGGAGAAGGGTGGCCGGAGGAGTGGATGACAGGGCTGGTGGTACCGCTTGTCAAGAAAGGGGAGGGTAAGAAGGTAGAATAGTACAGAGGGATCACTCTCATGCCAGTGGGTTATAAAATATACGCAGAAATTCTAAGAAAAAGGTTAGAGAATCAGATAGAAGAGAAACAAAGTATTCCACACAATGAGACGGGATCTAGAAAAGGGATGGGGACAATAGGTAACATTTACGTACTCAACTACTTGGTCAACAGAAACTTAGGGAGAAAAAGAGGGAAATTAGTCGCCTTGTTCGTAGATTTTAAAGCAGCTTTTGACTCAGTGAATAGAAAAGTGCTATGCCAGGCAATGAAAGAGAGGGGAATAGAGGAAGGGTTGGTGGAGAGGATAAAGGAAATTTTTACTATAACCAGGATTAGGGTGAAGATAGGGGGGAAAAGGGGGAGGTTTTCTGGACAGGCAGAGGTCTAAGGCAAGGGTACCCGTTGAGTCCGCACCTATTTAATATGCTGCTCGCAGACTTAGAGGAGAAGCTAAAGGAGAAAGGGAAAGGGGGGACGATTTTGGGTAATAGCAAACTATATTCTCTAGCATACGCGGACGACGTAGTTCTATTAGCAGACGATGAGAAGGGGATGAACCTAATGTTGATAATTTTCGAAGAGTATGTGGGAACAAAAGATCTGACTGTGAACGTAGGGAAGACTAAGGTGATGTGCTTCAGAAATAGAAAGACCAAAATAGGTTACGTTTGGAAGATGAACGGACAAATAGTGGAAAGTGTGGAGGAGTTCTGTTACTTAGGTTTTTGGTTTGAGGCAGGAGGGGGAAATGAGGTGCAGGTGAGGAAAAGAATCGAATGTGCGAGTGAAGTAATGGGCCAAGTATGGGGTATAGGAAAGAGAAGGTTCCATGACGATTGGAAAATGAATGAATGAAGCGCGTGATAAATATATGATCGAGCGCGAAGCGCGAGATCCAACAGTCGCGCGCCCTAGGCGCGCTCAAACTTGCAAACTCCATTCTAGAAAATTCTTCATTAAGGCTTGAAAATTCAACAATTTGGGAGAAAATTCAGTTTTTTCAATTGAAAATTAATTTTTTGAAAAAAAATATAACTATTCGATTTTTGGTTAAAAACTGATGTTCTTAATTCAACAATTCAACTTTTTGCATCTTCGTCCTTCAATTTAATACATTCAATAATTTCAAATATTCCTTCACTTTAATTTGGAATATTTTGAACAGCAGGATAACGGTTAAAAAGCGAAACTGGATAAGGAAGATAATAATTAGATTTTTTAATTTATGGTATATATTTTTTAAATAATTAGATTTTTTTCTTTATAGTATATATATTTTAAATAATGACAATTTTAAGGAGTGTCTTTATATTAATTATTTATAGAAAAAGGATTTTAAATCCTTTCGTTTACACAATAATATGTTGCAACGTTTAAAGTTTTACGAAATAATTTTGAACTATTTATAGTTTGATAAACGCAGATAATATAATCAATACATTTCTGACGCTTTATATAATGAAAAGAAATTCTGTTATATGCAAGAGAATACAATTTTTTTGCATAATTACGAATCCTGGAAGGACAAACAAATTAATCCTCACAAAAGTTTTATTTGCTTTGGACGTATAATTTGGAATTCATGTACATACGATGTTATGTGTTGATGATTAAATAGCTTATGGAGTGCAATATGTATACGGAGTACCATTTTAAGTAAATTCCTTCTGCTTTCTCTTTTTTAATATTAAAAACATTTACATTGTTTAAAAAAATGATCTTAGAGGGCGCCTACATGCCTTAGGGGGCGCCTGATAGGGTGGGCGCCGGCGGGGTTTCCCGCATCCCAACCTATGGCCAGTCCGCCACTGAACTACGACCGCAAACATGGCCCATTTTACGGCCGCAGTTACGACCCTCATAAGAGTTTCATTTGTAGTATTGTAATAGCGTTCTTAATTACGGCTGTCACACAGTGGGGTGAAATCAAAAAACGATGTTCAAATTAGAGTTCAATTTAGAGCCTATATTTATCTAACTCAAGAGTCCAGACCCTCCTTTGGAGCTGTTTCACCTCTCCTTAATCTTTTTCTGCCTACAGTGTTCAAACTGAAGACTATACTTTGACGCTTTATAAACTTTAAAATAATGAACTAAAATATATTTATTACTTCGATCAAATTAACTCAATGGTTATCTTAATATCTGCAGTTACACTCAACGAATAAAAATATTTAGTGATAAATAAGTGATAAATGATAAATAACCTTGAAGTTGTTTACAGAATTCTGAAATTGGAATTTCAAGAACTGTTTACACCAAACGTGTTATTTAAAAAATCAAAGACAGGCTCCCATACTCATGATGTATTTATAAAATGTCTAAACCATTCGTTTGTCGGCAACATTAAAAGCAATACTGCCAAGGGATTTGTTATTAAAAATATCGAAGAGATGATGTCAGACGAGTGACACATTATACTTCTGGAATGTATTTATTGAAGACCGAGCAACGTAACACTTACGTTTTTTGCTCAATTCTATGAAAAATATATAACGTTAACAATTCGTTTGTCGGCAAATGTTTACATCAAATTATTACATCCTCTGAAATGTAAAAGCGGATATTACGTCATCATTAATTTATCAATTTAAATACCACCCATGTAAATCTCGAACCTTCTAAATTTAACATGAACCACGTTTTTTTTAGTATGGAGCAGAACCATATCGGTAACATGTCGGTAAGAGGAATCTTTCGTGAGAACTCTCCCTACCTATCGACTTATTGTTGAAATGAACAGGATTTAAGTAATAACAATCTTCGCTGATAATGTGGGCTTTCCGCTAGTTTCTATACAACATTTCAGTGACAAATGTCACACAAATATATAAGGTTGATATGAGAAAATTAAATATAACTGAGGGCACTACAAATTTTCGGCCCGGCACTGTTATTTCTCATAAGCACTAAGAATTTTCTTGGTTAGTATATAAGGGCCGTTTCAACCGATACACTTAGCCTGCGATATTCTCCGTAAGTGAAGTGCGTTATATGTGGTAGTGTTAAGTTAAGCGACTGAATTATATTTGCGTGCGACAAATAACTGGAGAATGCGTTTCTTGTGCGTTAACTGTTATACTTATATAACGTTGTAATGTAAACAAAGACCACAATCTGGTATCTGCTTCGTACTACGACTTTTTTAGTTTTTTCGCGAAGACGATGGAGGTCTGAAAGAGGGTTTAAATTAAGCCTTCTTTTAGCCCTGCTAGGTGGTAAAAATGGATTTAGGTGCCACTTTGGAGAACTAACAGAGGGCCTGAATCTAGTACAAATTAAGCCTTCTATAGGTCCTTCTAAAGCCTATTAAGACCTACATTTAGAGGTCTAAGGTAGGACTGAAATTTTGACTCGGGTATATTCGAGAAAATACTATTAATTGTTACAGCGATACGAATAAATACTTTTTACATATCGATTATAAACATCCTCAAATACGCAAAGAAATATGTCATATATATTACTCTTGTATTCCCAATATTGTAGGTACTCCCTGTATTGGTAGATCCTAATGACTCATGGAAGACTCGTCAATGGGTCATTCTACGCGTCTCGAAGATGCGAACAAATATAGCAGATATAGTACTGTAGTACTCCTAATATGCACAAAGTCTTTCTCACATAAACAGTCAATATAATTTTTTTTAAATTTCATACATCGTTACTGGTAGGTCATAAAAGTTTCGACGATAGGTCGATCAATGCATTCCTGAAGTCGTGTAAAAATACACAAGATATAGTATTGTTGAGAAGCCTTGGTGGCTCAGACGATATCGCGTCAGACTTCCATGAAGGAGGTCTGGGGTTCGATCCCTGAGCCGGGTACCGATGGAAATTTTTCTATGTACTTCTACCGGGGCTTGGGTGGTTCGGAATCCACCTTAAACTGTAGGTCCCCTTAGAAAAAGCTGGTGTTGTACCAAGGTGAGGCTCCATGTCGAGGGGACTAGCCTTGAGGGTCGAAGCCGATTTTGAGAAGACTCGAAAATGAGTCAGCGTTCTTCTTGCGCTTGGGGGCTCCTACAGGCGGCACCACGCTCGATGGTCGCTGGCCGATTTCGAGTAATGAATACACACACATAAATTTACATAAAACTTCAGGACAGTGCTTCGAATCTGTGCATCTAACAGATGAACTCAGCGGGATCGCTCCGTCCACCCTAGTCTGGCCGTATCCCCTCTCTGCAGCCTGCTCGGGAGGCTACCGAATGGCAGAGTGGGTGAGGATCAATTTGCCTGATTAACAAAGGAGGACATCATCCACTGTGGGATAGGTATGCCTAGCACCTGCGAGGTATAATCTCAGAACGTTGATAACAACGAAACCCACCGAGATCCAAAAACACTTGGCGAAGGATGGCCGGATTCGGAGTACTGCCTTGAGAATAAATACGGGCATGGCACAATAGGCTTCATAGCTTGAGCGTCAGGAGCGACCCCCCGCCTACATGACAACTTACTTACTAGTATTTTTGCATTTTGAATATAAAAAAAAAATTCTTATATAAACAGAACTTTATTTTTTATTTTATAAATTAAACTAACTTAACCAATTTCACACAATTTAGTAAATTTAAATAAACTTTATTTTGCATTACTTTATCCAAAATAAAAATATCCCCTTAAATGCATGCACTCACAGAAACACCAAGAAACTTGATAAAACACAACAGCACGCTGACAAACATTGCGTCGTTCAACTTAAGGTCTACCATTTTATATCAAAACATAATCCAAAAGGAAGTTTACTAATAGATTAGTAACCGAATCAATTGTCGAAAACGAGAAGTGTTAAATTTTCTGAAACTGCAATTTTCGGACAGCAATCTCCGCTGCACACTCGAGGCTTGACATCGTTCTACAAGGCTTCGAGAAACGAACTATATTATATATATATATATATATATATATATATATATAATGGCGCGAAACCCAGAGCTCTCGGATTTTTCGCAAAAACGTCTGCGAAATAGTGCCAGGGACCTCCGGAAAAACAGCCGGCAACAGAGAAAGAGAGGCGACACTGAGACCAACCTCGAACAGGCATCCAATAGAGGAAGAACGATGCTTCAAGACCCGGAGAAACATCAACATTTAGGTTTCTCCCAAGCCCAAAGATCTGACTGAACTGGATGATGAGCTTCGTGGAGATTTTTCCGAAGAATTTGACCTCTGGACTATCAATTGTAGTGTGTACAATGCAGCGAGAACTTTGGCCGATGCAAACCGTGAAACAAAACCAACGGTTGATCATAAGACCAAAAGACGAATGCAACAACTTAGCACAAAGATAGGCTGGGCAAGACAGTACGCGTCCCGCATTCAGTGTGTGATTGACTACATAAAATCTGGCAGGACTTTCACTGCCAAGGTTCGACAGTTCGCGCGCGAACTGCGGATCCGTCATCACAGAATCAACAAGTCAAAGCTACTGACCATCAGGCAGCATATTATTGACAGAATACGAGTACTATCTAACGCTAGGAGAAGTCTAGAGTGGAGAGAGAGGTGGGTCAGAGAAAATGAACAGTTTTCGTCTGACCCATCTCGACCCTTCCCAGACCCTCCAGTTACTGTCGACCATCCGCCCAAACCAGAGGAGGTCGAAGTATTTTGGAGAGAAGTCTACGAAGTACACAATCCACTTGAAGAAGGCTCAAAGAACATAAATAGCTTCAAGGAGCTGTGCAATGCCCTCATAACAGCTGAGGAGGAATGCCCACCTATCACTACCGAGGAGGTGAAAAACGTATTAAGAGGCATGAAGAACTATTCCGCTCCGGGACCAGATGGTATCAAGACCTTCTGGTGGAAGAAGTTTCCTTCATCCCACCAGCATCTGGCCCGAATTTTCACCTCGTATCTGAAGTCGGAAGAGCCTATTCCGGGGTGGTTGGTGGAAGGGCGCACAGTGCTTCTGCCGAAGACGGGCAACTTAGCTGACCCTAATAATTACAGGCCAGAAACTTGTCTGAACACACTGTATAAGATCTTCACAGCTATCCTAAATAATAGGATTGTTCGGACCATTGGACCTGTATGGCGTGAGATGTATGAACAACGTGGCTCAAAGAAAGGCGTAGCAGGATGTCGGGAGAACTTGCTCATCGAAAGATGTGTCTGTGAAGACGCAGGATTCTATCAGCGATTACTATCGATGGCCTGGATTGATTACCGGAAAGCTTTCGATTCACCCTCCCATAGACTTATCATCCGTCTGTTGGAAAGCCTAAAGGTTCATCCACACATCGTGAGGTGCATAGAGACATTAATCCCGCTTTGGAAAACCAGATTTACTATCTCATCTGGAAAACATCGTGTGATCACTAACAGTATCACCTTTCAGAGAGGTGTATTTCAGGGCGACACAATGAGCCTTCTCCTCTTTTGCCTCACATTATTGCCACTATCTCTCGCACTTCGCCATTCCGAAGGGTATCTCTGTGGCAAACCTGGAAACCGAAAGCATAAGGTCACTCATGTATTTTACATGGATGATCTTAAGATCTATGTTAGGAATCAAGAGAAACTACATCTAGCTCTGAAAATTGTCAAAGAGTACACTCAAGAGATTGGAATGGAATTCGGGTTAGAGAAATGCGCCAAGGTTAATTTGAAGAAAGGAAAACTTAATGGCATCCCCGAAGATCCTGAGCTCGTTGACAGAAGCGCTATACGACACCTTTGCGCTGGAGAGACCTATACATACATGGACGTGCCACAGAGCCGCATTCAGGACATGACATCTATAAAGGATACTCTCCGATGCAGATACAAACGTCTCATCCGGCAGATTTGGTCTTCCGAACTGTCGGCGAGAAACAAAGTATCTGCAACGAACATGCTTGCCGTGCCGGTAGTACTCTATTCATTTGGAGTGGTTCCATGGACGAAGGACGAGCTAAGATCCCTTGATATCGGGACGCGAAAGGTTTTTCACATGAACAAGAGCATGCACCTTAAGTCTTCTGTTCCGCGACTTTGCATCTCACGCCGCCTAGGTGGTCGCGGAATACTGAATCTTGAATGTCTTCACAACAGACTTATTCTGGGTACAGCACATAGTTGCAAATGGACAAGACCCTCTTCTTAAAGTGGTCAGGAAACACGAAGAAGTGGGAAAAGGGGCGTTTCTGTACAAAGCAGCGGAGGAGGCTGCTGACTTCAATATTAGGGGTGAGCAAAATGCATCAAATCTTATCCATCTTGAATACTCACTCCTGAAGGCCCGCATTAAGAAAGCACAGGAGAAAAACTTCCACGAAAAGCTCCTCGACAAGAGGATGTACGGCATCTTCCACAGAAATGTGGAAGATCAGTCGATGTCGTATGAGCTAACGTTTGCTTTCCTTAGATCACCCGGATTGAAGTCGGGCACGGACGGCTTCATTTTGGCATGTCAAGACGGTGTCATTTCCACTCTAGCATACCGTCGCCACATTTTGAGCCAAGACATTCCCGATGATAGCTGCAGAGCGTGTTATGCACACCCCGAGCATCTAGGACACATAGTATATAGTTGTCCAACTCATGCGGGAACGACCTACATCCAAAGGCACAATGCGGCACTAAGAGTGCTTTATTACCATCTCTGTCACTCTTATGGCATTAGCCCAAATACCTCTCCACTAAACGCTCCTACAGAAAGAGAGTCAATTGTCGAAAATGAGAAGTGCCGCATATACTGGAACTTCATATTCTCGACAATTATTTCTGTTGCGCACTCGAGGCCTGACATAGTTCTCGTTGAATTCGAGAAACGAACCATGTTCGTTATGAAATTTTCGGCACCAGCTCACAAAAACGTCACAGCCAATGAGAAAGAAAAGAAAGAGAGGTATAAAGACCTTATAAGGGAGTTGCGACAGCCTTATACCCGGAACATTCTGTTAAGCTAATCGTCTTGATCATCAGCGCTCTTGGAGGTGCCAAGGTTTCACTGGTTAATAGCCTGAAAAGCATCCCTGCGTGTCAACAAAATGCTGAGAGACTTGCGGGGAAAATGCAGAAGGCGGTGGTCCTTGGGTCGCTCCGTGTCCGCAGGGTGCACGAGACTTTTACCGGATCATCGTATTGAGTTCGTCGCAGACTTTAACCACCTATCTCACGGTCGTGAGACGTGGTTACAGCTGAAATTTTACCGCGATTTCGCTGGGAGCGGGTGCAATTTTTCAGATTAGCACCCGCTTCCGGCGAAATCCTGCGGTTGACCTTATGAAAAACTTTTAACTATATATATAGCACCTGAGGAAGAATGCCCACCTATCACTACCGAGGAAAAGAAAAAAGTATTAGGTGGCATGAAAAACTATTCCGCTACGGGACCAGATGGTATCGAGACCTTCTGGTGGAAGAAGCATCCTTCAACCCACCAGCATCTGGCTCAATCATAAAACTCTCAGTGAACATTAATAAGCTTAACCCAACGAAGGGTAGTTCCTGCATCAAACTTCCTTCATTCATTAAGCATGTATGAACGTACAAAACATGGATGACAACGAGTGCTTCAAGTGGGCCATACTATCAGCCATACACCCAGTTAATAGGGAACAAAGAGGTGTTGAACGTGTGTCCACCTATATCCAATACAAAGATAAGTTACATTTTTCTGGAATCATATTCCCAATCGCATTAAGGGATGTGCAAAATTTTTGAGAAAAAATTGATATATCAGTAAACGTCTATGGCCAAAAAATAACAAGAATCAATTCACAGTGGTCCCATTACATCTCACTTCGTAAAAGAGGAATATCTATGTGAACCTTCTCCGAGTAGAAGAAGAGTATGTTAACGAAGAGAGTAGTGATAAAGAAGATTCTCCGACTCTTTTTGCATTTTCGTCAGCAAAGGTTCCTACATTTACTTTTAAAGGCCTGATTTCGGAAAGAATTTCTGCCAGCACCTGTTCCGTAGTCAGTGGGGTGAGGAGGATTACTCCGGCTCTATCATTAGAACTAGTCTCAGACATAGTTGCTCTTGTGGGGGTGAAAGTCTCGTCGGCCGATGTGGAGTCGATACCTGGGATATTAACCTGGGTCCGTTTCCTAATCCCCTCAAATGGAAGCGTGACAAACTGCCCTACTTGTTCAAGGGCTGTAAGCAAAGAGAACTTCATCCCTGGATTTCAGCCACCAAATTTAGCGATGGTGGTATTAATGGGGGTATACCAAATACACAACCTCCCCTCGATGGTTTATGTGGATACTGGCAGGCTTATAGATTATGAGGGCATGGAGAGGTTATATTTGGAGGGCTGTAGGCATTTTCAGAACCCCCTCCAAATTCACGTCCTAATGACGCACCATTTTTGCCACATCCAGAATTAAATAACAGAAATCGAGCGGTACCAAATTTTACAATTTATTCAGCGAATGAGGCCAGGCCAAGACCAATTAATCATGATATACTAGGGGTTACTAACTCACCTTTTGGAAAGCATTTAACATCGGGACAAATGAACCACATGAGGGGTTACGGCAATCGGAACGAAACCTATGAAGGTCTAAATAATCTTCATTCATACCTCTTATCTTCGCTCAATGAGTGGCCTACCCTCTGAACAGCCCTCTGCTTATCGAGAAGCGACTCCCCCTTATAGAAAAGGAGATACAAGTTTATCGCAAATCGCAAAGCAGTGGAATATTAGGTTCACAGGGCGAGGCATTACTAGTGTAATCACCTTTTTAGATAGAATGGAGGATGGGCGGACAGTAGATTCGCTAAGCAGGGAAGATGTTCTAATAGCAATGCCTTTCCTTCTAGATGGTATAGCATTAGTGATAGATAAACGTTTATTTTTTAGCCTGCTTGCCTTAAAAAATTGACTTGCTCACACTTCCATTTTTTTTACAGAATTTTCTTAAAACTAACATCCTTCCACACCTTATCTCTAACGCCGCTCGCTCTTATCGCATTGCCTTCCTCGCATGTCCCTACTTTCTTGCTTTGCCTCGCATTACAAAACTCTGTCTCCGCGGCTAATACCTAATACTTATCTACTATTTACAATATTTACATTTTTTTACAGCTTTTGCTATCTACTTTTCTACTACTTTTGTAATCGGTTTCGCGATGTTGATCAACAAAAGCGACTAAAGGAGCAGATAATCGCACGTAGGCAGGGCTCAGAAGAATCTACTGTGGATTTTATGACACATACGATGGGTCTGTACAGTTTATATGCACGTCCAATCCCACTAGCAGAGCAACCAGATAGAGCCTATATTAATATGCGCCGCCAAATCAGATGTACAATTAGACGCAGAGATTTTAGGTCTTATAATGAGTTAGCAGCTTTTGTCCAAGATTATGAGCGGTCAGCCGCTAGGGATGATGTGGCCATTTGTCCCCCACCACCCGAAGACTCTTTTCTTTCTAAGTACGCATATAGATCGAACAAAAAGCCAAATGAGAACAACTTCCAAAGAAAGGGGGAGGTACCGATAGCCACGATAGCTACTAATGAAACCTCTCGGTTTCATGGAAGTATGGAAAATTTGCGGAATCAATTTAACTCTTCAGACGCCCGTTTCTAACATAAAAGCGAAAATAAAGAGAACACGGATTTGAAAAACTTAACTCAAATGGTTGCTAGTTTATCAAAACAACTTAAAGAAATTAAAGTGACAAGACAAGGGAATTTAAATCCGAGTTCTAATAAAGATACTTTGAACTCCGCGAATAAACAACCCACAGGGATCAACTCGAGCGCTATCAACCCAAAAGAAAGGTAAACAAACTACAAATGTAGGAACTGCCAAAAGTTAGGCCACCTCTATTTTAAATGTCCTGAGGAAAAGCGAAAGTATTGTTACGGGTGCGGAGCAGAAGGGATGTTTAAAAGCGATTGCCCCAAATTCCAAGCGAACGAAAACGAACAGGAAAGGAAAGATTAGGGCCCCCAGTTCCTCCCGTTCTGACCCCTTGGTTGTATTTCAGGGGTAGGAGGGCGCCGTGGCTCGTACTAACACGGCTGATCCTTTCGGATTAAAAGATATAGTACTTCTAACGCGGCCTTTTTCTTAATATAATAAAAGATAATATTTGGTCCCATAAGGCCTCGCACAAACGTAAAATGAAAATAAGATACAATATTTCATAGCCCGGGCGCCTGCCTTCCTGAAGGCAATCCTAAATAAATCTCTGTATAGCTCAAAAGCAAAAACGACAACGATAAGAAACGGTGAAATAGAGCGATAAACGATTTGATCTGAGAAAAATCCAGAGAGATCCAAAAAGGCAACGGCTAGTACAGTCCTTAAAGTGAAGTGGGAGGCTTGAATAAATATTTGGCAAGATTCTATTCGAATATTCAAGTTGAAATAACAAGTTTATTACTGACAGTATGAATGCAAACAAATCTGACCGAAATGGTGATAAAATGACAATTGGTAATAACAAAGGTGACAATAAAATACATCAGAGATTCTATATAAAAAAAAAGGACAGAGAATGTCGCTAATATATAGTATAACCGAATCTGCGGACACATTTAAAATTTACATTTGTTCAATAATGAAAATGGTTATTAAATTAAGCAGGTCGGGACGCAGTTATCAACTAGAAGTTTGGGGAGCAATTTCTAATTTCACAACAACAACAAAAAGTGTCAAACACTGCGATTTAAACATAGCGGGGTACCGAACTATATCAAGGTCGGGAGAGTACGAGAGAAAACAGGTCGGGAATAAGGTCGCAAAAGGGGGCCATTTTAAAGGGCATTAATTGATTAGAGCAGGTAATGACAAAATTGAGGACATAATTAATTTAAAAAAATATTAAATACTCCACAGATAAATGCTACAGAATTAAAGAGGATTAAAAAAGGGATAGATAATCTAAATAAAACGATATTTTTATTTAAATATTTCGTCACTCAAGATGAAGGGGGAAAGGGATCGATAATTTGCATTATATACTTCTTAAATTTATTTAAGCATAGCATAGAATAGCATTTTGTCATTCAAAATAGAGGGGGGAATTCCTGAATTGATTTGTTCGGGCGGTATTACTCGTATACTTACACAGGGTCAGGGTATATACACAAAGTCAAGAAATCAAAATAACTATAAAGGCCATACAATTGAATTTATTTAATCGACATCGTTAATAACTACGGAATCAGAGTCAAAAATATAGAACATCGGGGTATATTTATTCAATTATAGGTTGAGAGAAAGTTATGAAGGAACACGTCGAGAGATTTGGTCGGTAAAGGGGTCACATTTTAAAGGGCCTCAAAAATACATATTAATTTAAGTGGAATGGGTCTAAATGCAAATAAATAAGTCATTGAGGATCATAAGGATAACATATACCACTTGATAAATGCGAACGGAATTGAAGGGTCAAGCGAGCCAGACGCCGGCACTCCAAAATTAAAAGAATTAAAGATTATACATTTTCATAAAATAAGGTAATTGTAAAGGTGGGTCAGCCAAGAAGGTAAATAAGAAAATATAATAAAAGGACTTGCCTAAACCACTGGAAAATCAAAATCCTACCTCACAATAATTGGCAGCTCTCTCCTTCTCCAATACTCGACGCTTCGTTACAAAAATAAGTGTACTGGCACGCAGCTACAAACGCACTGCACGTGCGAAAAGTTCTCGTACGCAAGGGGACCGACGGGCGTCAGAGCAGGGGAGAAAAGAGAGAAAAAGGCGCGCGAAACCTTGTTATAGGGATTCCTATGGTCAACAGAGAGATCGACAATATCCGCTCCACGCTGTTCTGCCCTGCTGTCGTATCTTCTCTTCACGTGCTTCCCGCTGATTGGCTATCTCCTGAGGCACGAATTCTTCGAGGTAGGAATCCAGACCACGGGATTCGAAGCCTTTAAGGGACGGTTGAACTCCTAGGCGAGGATTGGTGGATGGAACCTTGCGGCCGGCAGATATAGGGTGGTTTTTTACCATACAACCCTCGGAAGATTTTGAGAAATATATAGGCATTAATACGGTCTCTCCGATACGACAATTTTGGCGGAGATGCCTGTCCACTGACGGACTTTGTGGTATTCTCGCCCTGGGCTTATCCTTACTTTTGATAAAGGATAAACCTTACGATAAGTTTAAGGGAAAATTACCTTTTCATGTAGCGAACTTCAGGGTAATTCTCTTGAGTAAACCCGCACCCGGAACTTGCCTAGGATCTTGGACTGACGGTAGTAGGAATTCGACGAAACTAAGAGCAACCTGAAGAAAGTGAAGTAAAGTCCTCTGGACAGTAGAAACCTCGCTAAAAAGGAGGTGACAGCTGATCCTAATAGATGACTCCGCGAGATGGCCGAAATCTTGAGTTTCCCAAATCAACATCGCAAAAATCCTCACAATAATGCCAAAAAAATATAATAAAAGAGACAAAATTTCACTTATCTAGCTTGAAGAAATATACAGTCGAAACCATGGAGTGCCGAATCTACTCGAAGCGTCAAATATGTTGTCTCTGCGTTACAATTTGATCTTTAAATCTAATTTTTGTGAGGTGCAAAACTGCAACATCACAACTCCCCTCCCTTAGGGGGGGGGGGCCCGAACAGGTCTCAAACCAGATAGGAGACGAAAAAAAAAAACGATACGAAACAAGTGCGAAAACTCGAAGACAGGACCCAACCCCAGTGGCCAGCCAGATACAGAATAATAAAATTTAAACGTTTAGGAGGGGACAGAGTGCCGTTTTTGGAAGCCCTTCGGAAGGGGTATGAGGAAGAGAAGGTAGGGGCTTTTCGAAAAGGGTTTGAGGAAGGGTTAGCTAGAGGCGTCTTGGGTACCTTATAATAAGGGTGTGTCGGGAGGTAAGGGGAAGAGCACGAAATGTAGAGGGGTTGTGGCAGACGCTCCGTCTGGGTACTCTGAACCATCTGGTGGATGAGGCTCTTGGTGCTGGTAGCTTGGTCCCTGGGCTGAAGGCAATTCCTCGGCACCAGATCGTAGATGGTCGTCTGCCGCTCAAGTACTCTTCCTCTGAGGGAATTTAGGACAAGGTGGCTGTTTGGCAAACTTCTAAGACCCCCTTCTGTATTTTCAAGGCCTCCTGGAAAGCCGTAAAGAAACCGGGTTGGTCTCTCTCCGTGGCCTCAATAAATGGTCGGAACCTCTCTAGATGTTCCCAACCATCGTGATACTCGTCTTCTGACATTTTGGGAACTGTATGTCGAAAAGGGGTTGGTGGTTAGGGTTTGTCGGTAGGGTGTGGTATAAAAGGTTTTATATCTTCCATATGGGCTTTGCCCACGGACTTTTAGGTTAGGTCACTGAGCTCATAAACCGTGGAGGATAACACCCTCGAAATTCTATAGGGACCGAAATAACGGGGGCATAGCTTAGCAGACATGTTTTTTATTTTCGACGACGGGATTCGGGAACGAGACAAAACCAGATCTCCTTTGTAGTATTTAATTTTCCTGCCCCTGAGGTTATAATTCGGATTATTATAGATTTTATATATATATATATATATATATATATATATATAATAGATAATTCGGGTTATATCCAGACTGCTTCGCGAACGCATTGTCCAAATTTTGAATCACCCAGTCACGCATGGATTGAATCTTTTGCATTCTTTCGTTCCATGACTCTGGGTTCCGGGGTTCTATTCCGGAACTAGCCTTGAGTCGCTTCCTAAGGGAATTTGTCGGTAAGGGGTCTCTACCGAGGTTCAGAAAAACGGTCAAGATTCGACTGGCATACGATATGACATGCTCTACACCGTCCACACTCTGCGTAAGAACGGCTTCTAATCCGGTATTACTCGCGTCTCTTTGAAGTACGAAGGGAATGTCGAAATTGGGACAGGTCAGAAGAGGGGCTTGGGACAGGCAACGTTTAATCTCCTCAAAGGCGGATTGCTGTTCTTCTTCTCAAATCCACTGTTGCTTCTTTTTCGTCAGCATGATTAAAGGGGAAGCTAATGTTGCGTAATTGGACTTGCATGTTGGTGGCGGAAGTGAGAACGTGTTTAGTGACAGGTGGAGAGAGAATTTTACGGAATTTGTGTGGAAGGTGTGAGTGGAGTGTGAGGGTGGAAGCCGAGGAGGTGAGTAGGGTTGTGTGGGGTGAATTGGGGAGATAAAAAGTGAGTTTCAGCGTGGGTGGGAGGTGGTATCTAGCTGGATAGGGAAAGTGAGGTTAGGTTGGCAAGTAATCGGGAGAGTTCGTGGTCAGGAGTCCTGGGCTTTCGAGGGTTCAAGGGTGTTTCTCGAAAAGTTAGGGGATGCTAAGGGAGAGAAAGGGGTGTCTGCAGGGACTGAGGAATTGAAAAAAAGGCGAAAAAAAAGGAAAATTTAGCGGCGAAAGACGCCAACATTTGGCAGAGACATCTGTCGCTTGCGGCAGGTACTGCATGGATAGGTCCCAGTTACCGGCGGTAGAGCGGGAGGTGGGCAGCGAGAGTACTGGCAGTGCTGGTAGTGAAACCGACGGGGAGGGAATTTTCCACAAGCCACGACGTCCAACAACGCGTCGCCCGGTGTCGAGCGGTGCGTCGGGGAGAGGGAGAAATCGGGACGGTGGCAACGAAGGAAGCGAGAACGTAAGGGAGAGAGCGTCAAGCGCAAGTGACGGGGAGGATCTATTGAAAAGGAAGAGAGACAGCCAAGAGAGTCCGGAGAAAAGCGAGGTCGAGAGCCCGTTTAACGACTTGCGAATCAGAGATGAGAAATGGGAAAAGGAGGTGAAAGAGCTGAGAGAGAGAGAGAGAGTAGATGGGTTAGAGAGGGAAAGAAAAGAAAAAGAAGTTAAAATAAAACAGATGGAAGAGGAGATTAGGGCGTGGAAAGAAAGGACTGAAAAAAGGCTTGAGAAGGTGGAGGGCAGGACGGAAATGGAAATAGGATTCGGGGGTAGCGGGGGCGAGATTGAAGGTATTTGGGAGAGGGTAGGGAATATGATAGAAGAGAAAGTGGGAGAGCGTAGGAATGAAAAGGAGGAGAGGGCGGATAGGGAAAGGATAAGGGCAATGGAGTTGAGAATGGAGAGAAAGGAGAAGGCAGACAGGAGAAATAATATTGTCATAAGAGGGTTGAAGATGAAGAGCGGGGAAGAAAGGGAGGGGGATGAAGCGCTGCTACAGAGCATAGGGTGGAATAAAGGCAGGGTAGGGAAAGTTACGTTGGATGAGAGAAAGGAGAAAGAAGTGGCGGTTGTGGAGTTGGAGAGCTGGGAAGAAAAATTGGGGGTAATGAGAAATAAAAATAGGATAAAGGATAAGGAAGTTTTCATCGATCACAATTTGACGAGAAAGGAAAGGGATGTACAGAGAATGCTGTACGACAGGGCTAGGAGGGAGAGGAGTGAAGGGAGATCGGCGAAGGTAGGATATCGGAAAATAAAAATAGACGAGAAAATGTGGGTGTGGGACGAGGAGAAAGAGGTGTTGAAGGAAGTGCAGGGGAATTTGTTTCGTAGGAAGTAGAGGAGTGGGGGTAATGCAGGGTAGAGGAGTTGTGAAGGTGCTTTACTGGAACGTAGCAGGGGTAAAGAAGAAGGATGAGGAGTTCTGGAGGTATATCCAGGAATTTGATGTGGTAGGACTGGTAGAGACGTGGATGGAAAGAAAGGAATGGGATAAAATAAAGCCAAAGCTGCCAAGGGGGTATAGGTGGAGACTCCAGGAGGCGGCCAGAGTGAAGAAGAAAGGAAGGGCTAGTGGAGGAATTATAACGGGGATTAAAAAATGGATTAGAGGAAGAAGCTCACGGAGAGGAAGAGGAGGAGGGAGTGCAAATGAGGAAAGTAAAGATAGGAGGGGTAATGTGTAAGTTTGTGACAGTGTACAATAAGGATGGGATGGAAAGAATTAAAGAAAGGGTGGAAGACCTGTTAGGTGAAAGAGAAAAGGGTATGGTGGTACTGGGTGGGGACTATAACGCGAGGATGGGGAGGGAAGGGGGCCTTTACAGGGAAGGGGAGAGCTTCGAAAGGAATTCGAAGGATATGTTAATAAATAAGGAGGGGGAGATTCTAAGGGACTGGATGGAGGATAGAGGCTGGGCGGTGGCAAATGGTATGGTAACTGGGGACGAAGAGGGAGAATACACATACGTAGGCAAGGTGGGGGTATCGGTAATAGATTATGCAGTTATGAATATGCAAGGGTGGGAGGAGATGGAGAGATTCGCAGTAGAAGGGAGGGTAGAATCAGACCATCAGCCATTAGGGTTGTGGATAAGGGGTGAGAACGGCGGAAGGCAAGGTGGGGAAGAAGTTTCGACGGGGGAGAGGGTTAGCTGGACGAGGGAGGCGATAGAGAAATATAAGGAGCAGTTAGGGAAGGTACGCTTCGAAGGGGAGACGGTGGAAGAGATATGGGAGGATTTAAAAGAGAAAGTGAAAGGGTGCGTGCAAAAGAAGGTATTCAAAAAGAAGAAGAAAGGAATGGTGAAGCCGTGGTGGGATAGGGAATGTAAAAAGATGAAAAGAAAGGTGAAGAGGAAGTATAAGAAGTGGAAAGAGGGTACTGAAAAAAGGGAGGAGTACGTAGAAATGAGGAAGGGGTTTAGATTGATGTGTAAGAAGAAAGAACAGGAGAAGGAGAAAGAGCTGGAGGAGGAGTTAGGAAATGTTAAGACAGAAGGGGACGTCTGGAAGATAATAAATAGGTTTAGGAAGCGTAGAGTAGGGATAAGCGACAAGATAGGGAGTGAGGAGTGGAGGGAGAGGCTGAAGGAGGTAGTGAAGAAAGTATGGAGGGGGGAGGGATTCCCACGAGGGTGAAGAGAAGGATTAATAGTGCCTCTGTATAAGAAAGGAGAGAGGGATAGGCAGGAAAATTATAGGGGGATTACGCTAATGAATACGGCGTATAAAGTATACGCGATGGTAGTAGCGGAGAGGCTGCGGAAGGATGTCGAGGGGAAAGGAATATTGCCAGAGACGCAGGCGGGCTTTAGGGCAGGTAGGAGTACTATCGACAATATCTACGTTCTGCAGCACGTGGTGGATAGAGAATTAGCGAAGAAGGGGTCGAGAGTGTACGCGTTATTTGTGGATCTAAAAGGCGCGTTTCCGTCGGTGGATAGGGGGAGGTTGTGGGAGGCGATGGAGGAGAGGGGAGTGGAGAGAGGCCTGATCGAGAGGGTAAGGGAGATATATGAAGAAACCAAAGATAAGGTAAGAGGAGGTCAGGGGATTTCGGAGGGATTCTGGATGGATAGGGGGTTAAGACAAGGGTGTCCGCTTAGCCCGACGCTTTTTGCGATTTTAATTGCGGATATGGAGAGCAAGCTGGAGGCCGGAGTGGTAGGAGGAGTCAGGATAGGAGGGGTTAGAATTTGGTCGCTAGCGTATGCAGATGACATAGTGTTGTTGGCAAAAAGCGAGGAGGCATCAAAGGAAATGATGAAGAGGTTGAGAAGATACCTGGATAAGAACAGGCTAGAACTGAATGCGGAAAAGTCCAAGGTTATGGTTTTCAGAAAAGGAGGGGGAAGGGATAAGGAAGGGCAGTGGAAGTGGAAGGGAAAGGCGGTGCAGGCGGTGAAAGAGTTTGTGTACCTGGGCTTCTTGTTTCGGAGGAATGGCGGAGTGGATGGTCACATAAAAGAGAGAGTGAGGAGGGAAAATGTGGTGATGAGGCACGTGTGGGGGTTGGGAAAGAAGTTATTCGCAGATGATTTTGGAAGGAGAATGAAATTGTTTGACTCACTAGTGATGAGTGTGCTATTTTATGGAGTAGAGGTGTGGGGGTGGAAGGAAAGCGAAGAGGTAAATAGGATACAGGAGAGATATGTAAAGTGGACACTGGGGTTGGCAAGGAACACGCCTAATTATATTGTCAGGAGGGAGACGGGGAGCACGAGTGTAGGGATTCTAGCGGGGAGTCGAGCGTGTAAATATGAGGAGAAATTTTTGGAAGAGGGGGGAAGTAAGCTGGTTAGGGAGTGTTGGTGGGAGAAGGAGAACAGGAGAGGGGGTGGGAAGATGGAGGTTGAAAGAGAAAGGTATTTTAGAACGAATGGACTGCATATGGATGCATTGAGAAGGATGCATGAGGAAGGAAGGAAGGTATATGAGTTGGTCAAGAAAAACAGCATGGAGAGAGAGAAGACAGCAGGGGAAGAGAGAATAAGAGAGACAAGGTTTAATGGGAACTATGTGTGGATTATGCCAAGGGCGAGAGCGCAATATTTGTGTGAGAAAGGAGAGAAAGGAAGTCAGGAGCTTATAGCGAGGATGAGATGTGGGTGCATGGAGGGTTTCAATAGGTTCTGGCTTGCTAGGGAAAAGAGGATGTGTGAACTATGTGGGAAGGGGGAGGCAAGAGTGGAGCATTGGTTGGAGGAGTGCGTGGAGGTGGAAAGGAGTGGGATAAGCATGGAGGTATTGATGCATGAAAGGGGGGACAAAAGGGCAGTAGCATGGGTGAAGGGAGTATTGGGAAAGATGGAGAAGAAGAGAAGGAAGGAGGAAGAGGAATGGAGAAGGAAAGATTGTAAATAGAGGAGGAAGTAAATATAAGTAATTGTAAATATTGTAAGTAGTAGATAAGTATTAGGTAATAGTCGCGGAGGCAGAGTTTGGTAATGCGAGGCAAGCAAGAAAGTAGGGACATGCGAGCGAGGCGAGGCGAAGCGAGGAAGGCAATGCGATAAGAGCGAGCGGCGTTAGATATAAGGTGTGGAAGGATGTTAGTTTTAAGGGTTAGTTGTAAGAAAATTCTGTAAAAAATGGAAGTGTAAGCAAGTCAATTTTTTAAGGCCAGCAGGCTAAAAAATAAACGTTTATCTATCTATCTAATGTTCCGTAATTTGGGAGAAATCGGCGGTACCAACTGGATGAACCCAGGAACCTACGGAGATCCTTGACGTTGCGGTACACAGGATATTTAAGGATGGGGTCTATCTTATCGGGATCTGTTAGCAGATCATTCTCATTCACTAGAAAGCCCAAAAGTGAACCTGGGGACAACAGAATTCGCATTTATCCTGGTTAATTTCCTAACCCGCTCCTTGAATCTTTTCCAACAACCTGCAGAGCCATTCAAGATGTTCTACGAAGGTTTCAGTGACGATGATAATATCATCTAGACAGAAAACGCATGTGGTTCCATTTCGGGTCCAATCAACCTATCTAGTAAGCGCTGAAATTTTGTGGGGGCGTTGGTCAGGCCAAAGACATACGCTTAAAATAAAACAAGCCACGTCCAGGGACTGTAAAGGCTGTTTTGTCGCGACTAGCTTCTTCGAGGGGAACTTGGTGGAAACCTTTGCACAAGTCTAGTTTAGAAATGTACCGGGCACTACGTAGTTTATCGAGGATACCGTTCATTTGAGGAAGGGGGTAGGCATCTTTCTTTGTAGCCTCATCGACTTTCCTTAAGTCTAGGCAGAAACGATAACTCCCATCGGGCTTAGTTGCCATAACTATCGGGGACGACCATCCACTAGCGGACGGCTTGATTATGTCCTGAGCTAACATTTTGTCTACCTCGGCAATCATTGCTTTCACGACTTTTGGGGATCTCAAATAATTCCTTTGCTTAATGGGAGGGGGTCGCCTACGTCAATAGTATGTTTTATCAAGTCTGTTAGTCCGGGTTTTCCAGTAGGTTTCGGTAGTTCGCGATTCGAGAAGTCTCTAAGCAAATCAGTTTCTTTCATCGAAAGTTCCGTTAGTCCGCAACAATTTTCAGAGGAATTCCCCTCTATCTCAAAATGATATATCTGGTTTGGGTTGCCTTCAAAAGTCCAAGTCGGCTCGTAAAAGTCTACGTTCAATTTGAATATTTTACAAAAATCTAGGCCTATTGGGAAAGCGGCAGGTAGTGAATTTAAAATCCTGAGGGCTATAGGCTGTGTACGACCGTGAAGTTCGACTGAATCAATGATTTCATGAGAAACTAACTCTATCTGGCTATTGGCAACCTGAACGCGACCTTTTCTATCAATTGTTTTAAGATTTATATTCTCAATCAATTTTAAGCCATCTAGCCCTACAAACGATCTAGACACGCCGCTACCCAGAATCTGTTGACCTTGAATGTCAAAGGTTAAACACAATAGAGGCTGCGGACCTAATAGAGAGGACGGTCGATAAGGAAGTTTGGACAGTTTGTAGATAGGTACGGTGTCGGTATGATAAGCTTAAGCTTTCAAAGTTTCATTACAGATTTCTGTCAAGTCGAGATTAGGATTGATTTGGTCAAAACTCAAATAAGGGGGGTTGGTACGTAGAGAAGGTATAATCAGGTCGAGAGGAAGAGATATTTGCCTTACTCTTGGGGTCGGTTGCGTGGGACTGTTAGCAGATGTCAATCTTCTGATCCTTAAATTATAATCAACAATTATGAGGTGATCATATGACGGGAGGCCTGGTAGGGAAGGATAACTAGCGTAAACTGAAGAAGATTCTAAAAACTTTAATTTTAATCTGATGGCTGGCATTTCGATAGTTAAAGGAAGGTCTTTCTCTTTAATAAAAAGTGTATTGTTAAGAATAGACTAATTTAATTATTGTACTATGTTAAAATTTCCTTTTCTTCACTTTACACTTTAAATTTGCAGAAGATACGTTTGAATCCTTTAAAGATGTATTTCCCCACAATACATCTTCCTTTTCAGTTTCCCGAGCACCTGGGGCACTCTGATTTAGTGACATCTTTTCGACCACACACGTAGCAAAATCTGTTCCTAGGTTTAGTGCACGTAGTGAACCCATGTCCAGGCTCACCACAGTTCCAACACTTAAATCTATAGGTGGAGTTTTCTAGAGGGTCGCTAGGTTTCTGATGGGGAGGTTTTGGAGTGCGAGAATTTCCCTTCGGACTAGTTTGGGGTTTGGGCTTGCCTTCTGCCCTAGGGTTATTTTCTTTTTCCCTGGCTAGGTACATTTGGTCTATTGGCTCTTTGGACCCAAGTTACTCTGTGTCCTCTCCTAAAAACGTAAGTTTTTCTCGAGGGTTGTCAGATCGCTTACTTGACCTCCGATAGTTAGGATCCTTGTAAATTAGATCGGGAAGTAGGGATCGTTCGGGAACAGGAGGGGGTTTATAACTCCGAGCCACGCGTTAGCTCTTCTCAGCTACATTGGCAAGACTTTCTAAATGGACAAAGTCCTCAATGTCGCCGCGACGGATAGCTAAATGCAACTTAGAAAGTACATTCCTGTGTGCATAGCTAAACTCTTCCGCCTCGGACATTCGGGGTCTTAATTTGTCAAAAATGGCCCTTATGCATGTCAGATAGTCGGAAACGGATTCCTTTTCGCCTTGAGCTCTGAGATGGATCTCTTGTCTCAGCTCGAACTGGAAGTCCGAATCCCCAAACCTAACCCTAAAGGCCTTGGCGAAAAGAAGGGAATCACACGCAACAAGTTAGCGTCGCTGACCGGGACGAAATCTCCACCCACTTCAATGCGCATCAAAAAGGCGTCCGGTTCATCGTTAAACCTCCCCGAATATTTGATGTTCCACTTGCGCATAATTTCATAGGTATGCGCAGGGGTGGAAGGGTAAGGACCGCGATAATAATGTCGAGAAGGTCTATGAGGATGAGGTCGAGAATCAAAAGGGTTTTCCTCACGTTCGATCCACGAGAATAATGGTAAGACAAATTTTAGTCAAATCGGTTTTGTTTTACAATTTTAGTCTGCCATATTGGATCCGCCATTTTGGATTTTGTCTTACAACGATTTACATGTCAGATTCGGATTGGACATGCAAAAATCTATATAAAAACATGTATAGCACATGAAGTGTAATATCTAAGCATTTCTGGTATTTAATAAACGATTCTTTTTGCCAAAAATTCCATCTTCAACACAGATTTTCAAGGTCACAATTTTGTTGTTTGACTTTCTCCATAATTTTTCTATATTCGGAAAGGTTTTTTCTTTAATTAAAAAAATAATAATAACCCTCTAGGTCATTCCGATCCAAAGTTCTACGATTTTGAGACAGACTTTGAAAAAAAGGTCCACTGTGCGCCCGTATGCAGTGTGACCCTTCAATCCTTTTCACCTCGTGGACGCTAGGTGGCCTGGTTACCGCGTTTTGACTTTCTTCCTAATCCCTCTACTTCCCCTTCACCAATGCCATATATAAATAGAAACACTGACTGACTGCGCTCCCAACCTGGATTATAAACTAGAAAAGTAAGTGAAAACGTCATTCCTGATACCCAAAATCAGACCCTGTCACGTGACAGGACTGACTGTGACAGGACTGACGTTTTCGCCTTTCACTGCAAAGTAGGCATCGATTTCGCACTCATTATCACTTAGTGTATCTCAAAAATAAAATAATTCACTCACCGATGACTTTCCTTCAGGGTAACTCGAGCCTCACTAAAGCAAGGTGATGCAGCAGAGCACTCTTACGGCCTATTTTACAACCGCTAGGCGGTATTTCAAACTGATCGCTCGCCCGATTCAATTTCCTGCGGACAAGACTTCTGAGTCTAATTAAAATAAAGCAAAAATAAAGAAATCCTTCTTTTTTGTAGAATTTGGGAGAGGGATAATGTAGCATATTATTGGCATATTAGAAAGATTGAAAAGTTCAGTGGTTATAGTAAATATGTATGCATGAAGTTCACTTTTCACCCCTTGGGACACGTGACAGGACTGACGATCGGGTCATACTTCATGAAATAAATCGAAAATATTCTGAACAGCGATTAAAAAACATGTGAGGCTTAATAAAGTATCACGAGTACAATAGCGGTCAACAATCATTTTCTTAATTCAAGCAATATACATAGAATAATGGCTCTGGGACACGATTTGTCCGCCGTCTTGCAAAATGGCCATAAACCCATGAGACCGGTTGTCTTTGATCCGTCATGTTTGATTTTAGGGGTTTAACTCGGGACATTTTTTTTCTGTTGGTTACAGAATTTCAAAGGTATTGTGTGTTTTAAATTATTAGGGAAGGGAGAAAATAATATTTAGTATTCTAAATAAAAGATAATCTCAAACGAATGTTCAATAGATAAGCGTTCTGAAATAAAACGCGAATGATCCAAGCAATCCAGTCAAGATCATAGACACAGATATTCATAATAATAGGAAAACAAGTGTTGAGGGCGATCAAAAAATTTGTAAACACAGTATAAATGTTTTCAGTGCAAGCCATGAAACTCGCTGTCCCAACTATGTTTAGATTTAGATTTACAAAATAATATTCTTTAATATGCGGAACGAAATTATTTTTCAAAATTTTGAGATTGATGAATTATGAGTGTTGCCAAACTGGATTACACTTAAATCCGCCATATACTCTTTCTTAATTTCCTGAATGGAATTAAATTTCAAAACTAGAAATTAAATTAAATTTCAAAATGAAATGAAATTTCAAAAGTAATGAACCTATTTAATTGAGTACCTACAATTTCCGAATGGAAATAATCTTTAAAATTTCAAAATGGAAATAAATTTCAAAATTTCAAAATGGAATAAAATTTCAGAGTAGGATAAAATTACAAAATTTTAAAAGTAATAAACCTATTTAATTGAATTATATTCCTAAAATTTCCGAAAGGGAATAATTTTTAAAATTTCAAAATCAGCTAATTATTATTAATAACATCCACGATTCAACAATATAAGTAACATTAATAGCATTATATAAAATAACAAGTGTAACGATAATATTAATCAGTTTGAGAATCTTGACAAATTTATGGGACCATTTTTGCTTTTTGATAGAAAAGCGCCCCACATTGGGCGCCAATTGTAACGCGGCCTTTTTCTTAAGATAATAAAAGAGAATATTTTGTCCCTTAAGGCCTCGCACAAACGTAAAATGAAAATCAGATACAATATTCCATAGCCCGGGCGCCAGTCTTCCTAAAGGAAATCCTACATAAATCTCTGAATAGCTCAAAACCAAAAACGGCACCGATAAGAAACGGTAAAATAGACCGATAGGCGATAAACGATTTGATCTGAGGAAAATCCAGAGAGATCCAAAAAGGCAACAGCTAGTTCAGTCCTTAAAGTAGAGTGGGAGGTTCGAACAAATATTTGGCAAGATTCTATTCAAATATTCAAATTGAAATAACAAGTTTATTACTGACAGTATGAATGCAAACAGATCTGACCGAAATGGTGATAAAATGACAATTGATAATACCCAAGGTCACAATAAAATACATCAGAGATTCTATATAAAAAAAGGAAAGAGAATGCCGCTAATATACAGTATAACCGAATCTGCGGAAACATATAAATTTACATTTGTTCAATAATATATATACCATTAAACCACTTCCCTTTCAGGGTAGGCGTGACACTACCCGATTCGGGTAGTGTTTCTAGGTTTTTCTTGTAGTTATAAATAACTACAAGTGTGGGCTCACCACACCCACGATGTGCCAACAGCACTCATGTCAGTATTCTTGAATGGTCACCCATCCAAGTACTAACCGCGTCCAACGCTGCTTAACTTCAGTGATCTGACGAGAACTGGGGTTTTCAGCGTGGTATGGCCGTTGGCCATACATATATTTTTATCATATATTTGTCATATAGTTAATAATAATATAGTTAAGATAGTTGCAGACAGATGCGAGCGCGTTAGGATTCGGGGATATCCTATTGCAGCAGCAAGAAGATAATTATTTACCAAATTAGAAAGCAAATACCAGAGCTACGTGCTAGAGATGCTAACCATATTTTTCGAGTTAGAATGTTCTAGAGTTTTCTTGACAGGAATACACTTCGTAATAAGCACCGATTTTAACGTGATAAAACAAGCCCTAAATAAAAAAGAGATCAATTTGCATATCAACCGATGGTCCTTGTTTCTTCAAACTTTCTCGTATAAGATAGAACACAGAGTTTCTGAACGTATGAGGCATGTCGATGCTCTGAGCCGTAAAGTCTTTGTAATTGAGCCTTTGATCTTCGAACAAGAGTTTTCTGATCCAGAACTGAAAGAAATCCGCGAGTCGTGAGAGCAGAGAGATAGTGACACATAAGAAATCGTATTATATTCATCACTACGGTAAAACTAGATCTTTGGTTTTCGACATACAAAGTTACTTTATTTCACAGGAGTTTGATGAGTTTATAACTGTAAGAGGTATTAAACATATCAAAGTAGCAGCCGACACTCCTCGCGCGAATGGCCAAGCTTGACGTGTATTTAGATTTTTAATGTCAACTTTTTTTAAGATAGCTGAGTCTTCGGATTGAAAAAATGGGCTAGAAAATGCGCAATTTGTAATGAACTACACTGCGAATGGAGCGATGGGTTGTTCAACAGATCGTTTTCTTTTTGGACCGAACCAAGTAGGGTCTCCTGACGAAGAATTTAGAAACATTTTGTTAGAAATTGAGAACAAAGAGAAACCACCCGAGCTCAGAGCTGCATTCCATGGAAAAGCCTATGTAATCTGCGAGAAAATGCGGTTGAACAACAAACAAGCGTTCAACGAAAAACACAAATATCCTACTAAATACAGAAGCGGCGATTATATAACGATACCAAATGTGGTTACCGAGAAATGTGTTAATAAAAAATTGTGACCTGAATTTAAAGGACCCTACAAAGTGAGAAGGTCTTGCGTGATGACCGTTACCCAAAGAGATATCGATGGGTTTCAAATAACTTAAAAACCATTTTCTAGTGTTTATATTTCTGATAGAATGTGTCCATGCGATTGTCAATCAGCTATTGTGGGTAATGATTAAGAAAAAGGATATTATTATATAATTGCTATATCAATTGGTAATAATAATAAAAATTGGTAATAATATTACCATCCTGACCCTTGATTACTTCTACGTCCAAAAAACTGATTCTATTATTGTTATCTATTTCATGGGTAAATTGAAGTTTTCAATGAAAACTATTAAAAGCATCAAAAACTGCCTGTAACTTTGCTAGAGGAACACATAATAAGGTGTCATCAACATACCGAAAGTAAAAGGGCAAAACAAAATCCAGCTTCTTGAAAGCAAAGACCTCTAAATCTTCCATAATTATTTCTGCTAAAATCGGAGAAATGACTGAACCTATGGGAGTACTGAATTTTCGCATATAAAAAGATCCATTGAATTTAAAATAAGTTAAGTTCATAATGAAAACTATCCCTTTGATGAAATCTTTTTGACTTATTCGAGTAGGTTTTTTTATATTATCCCATCTATTTAAAATTGCCTGTTTAACCAATTCAAGGGGTATACTTGTAAACATTGCAACAACATCCAAAGAAATCATTACATGGTCATCAGGAACAGTTTTTTTAATAATATTTTTTTGGAATTCCCAGCTATTTTTAATATTGTATTTGGGAGTTGTAATTGAGTCTTTAAGTATCCAATTAAAGTTTTGTTCTAAAAATTTCGTGGGAGTGTTAATAGTTGAAATAACTAATCTCAAAGGATAGCCATCTTTATGAATCTTTCTCAAACCGTTCTCAAACTGGTCTTTGGAAGAATGCATAAATCCTGAGGTTGAACTGCAATTCGAATCTCATCACTATTGTTAAATGAAGATAAAGCACCAGGTTGATGAGCATGAACCTCATAGTGATTAATCATATCAAACTCGAGCTGGAATATTCAGTATTTATTCCATTTCGGTAGCACCAGCAAGCAATTAATATATAGATTATTATTGTTCGCCTTCGTTTTCTTTTTCTTTCTTGTACTACTCTGAGACCTACCCATATAACAATCGTGTTACGCACATCACCCGCATTGTGTGATTCTCATGTTGTGTGTGCGAGTGAATGTCAATTTCGCCACCATGGTATGATGGACACGTAGCTGCGAGCATTATGACTCGCATTTCGCCATCACATACGCCTTCACAAAATGTGAGAAAAATGCGACGCACGTGTGACGGCATCATAAAGGCAAATAGTTGTCAAAAATCTTGAAAAAATAATATATTATTGACTTTTCAAATTTATTGAGGTTAAATTTTCAACCAAAATAAAAATAAATTTCCGCAATATTATAAATTTATATTTCAATTTTTAAAGATAAATAGTATATACATGTGATATTTTATTATTGTATAATAATTAGTAATTAGTACATTATAATATAATATTATGTAATACATACATAATTATAAAGAAGATTCCTATAATAACAGAATTATTACTTGTTGAAATAAAAATTACCAAGTGCGTTTGCGAATTTGAATATACCACTCGCTTAGCAAAATGAATAAGTACAGGTATGTCAAATAGTGAGAGATGGTAGGCTGATTTGACCAACGAAGTTTTTCCCCGCTCATAGCCATCAGGAGACGGCATGTTCATGTTGACATATTTATGTTGCTTGACATCGTTGATGTCAATCGGTTGTTCTAAGTTAACTTGTCGCATTTCATAGAATTTAACTTGTTGAACATAATAAATTTGCAAGTGGAATTTCTAACGAAAATCCATACGCGATTTCAATCCCTGTATCAGTGTGATAAAACATGAAAATGATACTGTTACTATCTGCTGTCAAATTGAACGTTGAAAATTATTCGGGTCATCAGTAATGTAGCGAATTTACATTAACCTGTAAATTGACTGTCGATTGTGAAAATACAAAATTCAAAATAATTAAACCCGGACACTGTCGTTTGGCAATGAGATGGTCAAGTTATGCACTGGAGCGACGTACAAAAACACGGCATTTTGTAAAATTACGAACCAGAAAATAAAATTATTCGTGTAGGATATTTCATAATATGGCTTTTCTTTCAATTACAAATAATATAACTGTCTTGAAAGTAATTTTTTAGCAGACTACAATTTTACACTTTTTAGGTTATTTTTTTAAAGTGAATCCCATTGCGAGTGGGTTGCAAATTCATACATCCATCATAAAATTACATGGAAAATTGGGGGGTTAACTACGTTACAAGGTACCCGAAAAATTTCCAACATTCAACGTTTTAATATTACTTCCACTTTTTTTACAGTGAGTGTAAATAGTGGCACAAATTTTGAAAAATAGTAGTCCGATTTTGAAAGTGTATACATTGTTATCAAGAAAGACTGTTTTTTGAATTTGTTCATGAACAAAAGTTTTATTTCGATCTTAAATATTCTTTTTCTTGTCCTTAGTAGATGTCTTAAAAATAAATTTGCATTTCTTTGAAATTTCTTAGTAAAACAGGTGTTGAGATATCTCTGTAAATTTGTTGATTTTAGTGCAAATTTAATTGTTTATAATGCTATAATAATTTGAGAGCGGTTAATTTCCTAATAACACGTAACGTTTCAGGAACGTTCCTGGAACGTGTAAAATGTACGCCGCCTGGGAACGTTCCACGGGAACTTTCCAAACAGAAATGATCGTTATTGTTATTATTATCAATAAGTATCGCATAATCCATAAGAGATAAGTCAAAATCGATGTCAGTTTATCATATGGATATCATATTATAGTACTATTTACGGTACGCAAGACTCAAAAATAACATCCATTTTTACCTATCTCTTACAGTTTACGAGATAATTGTTGTTAAAAATGATAATAACGCAAGGTTTTCCTCAAGTCCCAAAACGTTCCTAGAACGTTCCCAAGCGGCGGACATTTTACACGTTCCGGGAACTTTCCGTGCTGTTAGGGTTGTACAAAAAAAGTGTAACCGGAAGAAAGTCTTCCCTACATTTTTGATATAAAACGGCCTTTTATCTGCCGCTGGACCATCCCCTTCAGTTGCTACAGTTAAATTATAACATTTTTAATTTTTTTTAAATGTTTCTTGCTCACTCTAATGCTTGATTTTGCATGCTTTTATGCTTTGCATGTGTTATGCTTAACTTAATTTACGTATGTATATTACAGCTTCGCCAACGGCGATACCACGCTGAAAACACCAGTTCTCGTAAGATCACTGAAGTTAAGCATTGCTGGCCGCGGTTAGTACTTGGATGGGTGACCGTTCAGGAATACTGCGTTGCTGTTGGCCCGTCGTGGGTGTGGTGGGCCCACATTGGTAGTAAATATCCACCTAGAAACACTACCCGAATCGGGTAGTGCGGCAATGAACTTTCGAGTTCGAACGGGTAATCAATGTATGTATGTATATTACAGCTTCATTATATACCTAAATCTAATTATTGTAACTAGTAAGAAATGCAGCATTATATTCGTTTTAATAAGATTTATTGAATCATCTTATATACAATTCAAAATACATGCTTAAATTCTACATTATTAAAAAGTAACGACCAACTGTTGAAAAATGTAAAGTCACTTAATTCTAAGCCTCGTAGTGCATATATTAAGTGGCTGCTAGATTATTGATAAAATACAGGAAATGTTGAGAATATTTAAACATAGATATTTTACGTATTGTTTTTGAAATTAAATTGCAAACAAATTAATTACTTTTCTTTCATTTTGTAGGAACAATAGTGATATAAATATAATTTTATAATATTGCTAATGAAAAACCAAAATATGCAAGCGATATGCGATGCACGTTATGATCGACTATGCGGAGCTGAATATTATGAAATGCCTTTTACGGCGATCGCAAAGTAAATTACATGGGACGGTACTTCAACAATCTTGTATTATGGTGGAACGGTTGGGAAGAATTCATGAATCGCGTGAACTTTGCGACTGTTAAGGCGCTCCCTCAGGCTTGATTTTTAGCCCATGTATTCGTTGATCCCATTTTCCTCCTACAAGGATGAATTGTTTGATGTAATATTTTAACCACATAATCTCAATGGCA